>JAQBSW010002902.1:0-93597 GCA_029291075.1 Eudiplozoon nipponicum
AAGTCCTTTTCGGTTCCGCAGGTGCCTGCACAAAGGATAAAGTTGTTTTGAAAGGCCTGGAAGGAACTTGCGATAATAGTTTAGTACTCCCAGGATTTTCTGCAAATCGCTCAAAGTCCTTGGTGACTTGATATTCTTGATTGAATTCGTCTTTGACGGCAACGGTTGAATACCTTGGGCCGTGATACGATGCCCTAAGAAGTCGACGGATGAAGTTGCAATCTGCGTCTTGTCACAGTTGATCTTGAGTCCGTGGTTGGATAAGCGTGAGAGGACATTTCGTAGATGTTTCGCATGAGATTCTAGATCTGGACTGAATACCATAATGTCATCGAGATATGACATACAATAAGCAGAGTCGTCGCGAAGTATGTTGTCTATGAATCTTTGAAATGTCTGAGTAGCACACTTAAGTCCAAAAGGCATGTAAAGATATTCAAAAAGGCCAAATGGAGTGATGACTGCAGTTTTCTCGATATCCTCTGGTGCTACCGGTATGTGATGGTACGCTTGTCTGAGGTCAATCACTGAGAAGAAATTGCTGCCGTTGAGTTTTTCAAGTAACGTGTTGATATTTGGAATAGGATATGCATCAGATTTTGTCACTGAATTTAGCTTACGGTAGTCTCCACAGGCTCTGTACGATCCGTTTGATTTTGAGACTAAGTGCAGTGGTGACGCCCATGAACTTTTCGATGGTCTGATGATTCCCTCTTCCAAAAGCCTTGAGAATTCTTCTTGGGCAGCTTTCAGCTTAGCAGGAGCCAGTGGTCGCTTCTTGAGTGCAATAGGTTGTCCTTCTGTGACGATATGATGCATCGTGTTGGAGACTCGCAGATCGGATTTGTTAAGATCGAAAAGCGATTTGTATTTTCGAAGAGCTGCTGATATCTCTGCTGAATGATGCACTGGGGTTGGCTGAATGACCTGTAACTCCAAACGCTCGGAGGCAAGTGTCCAAAAGCTTTGTTCAAGTCCGGTGGAGGGGTCGATGATCTTTTGATTGGCAAGATCAACAATGAGCCGAAATTTTAGAAGGAAATCAAGGCCTATTATATTATGTGAGACCTTGGCAATGATGAAGTTGTGGGAAAATTCACGTCGTAGACCTATGTTGAGTGTGCGGTATTGGCAGCCATAAGTTGGTATGGGCTCGCCTGTAGCTGTTGCGAGAAGAACGCCTAGCGACATCTCGGCCATTGAATCACCTTTGAGAACTGAGACTGCCGCACCTGTGTCTACGATGTACTCTTCGCCAGTTTTGAAATCAAGAAGGTGCAGAAGTTCGTTTGGCTGTTTGGCCGGGTCATGCAAACAAGTAGGCTGGTGATTGCGACCGGCATTGTCTGTTTGGTTCTCTATGTGAAAAATTCGGCGTGGACGAAAAGAGTCGACAGGGATGTCGGATTGTAGTTGGCTTCTTCCCTGTCGCGCCGTTGATGCCGTTGATGTGCAGAAAGTACGGTCTTCTACTTCCTGCGCCAGACGTTTCCCGATACTGATGCACCCTTGTGCCTGCGGTCTGTTGTCCTCTCCGTCAGCTGTGGAAATTGACACTCATTCGGAAATTCTTCGGAACGACAAAGACAAACTTGGCAAGCATAAAAAACTTCTGGTGGTTATAACACCAGTTCTTTGGAGCATATTTATTAAATGATTGCGGAGATCTCGATCGCCGCCTACCATTATAATTTGACTTGGAAACGAATTTTGGTCGAGCATTCACATGATTTATCTCCGATTTGGTAATGGCCAATCCTTCTAGAACTTTGGCCATGTTCGCCACTGTTCTCTCTAAGGAGGAGATTCTATCATCTTGCGGGGGTGAAGAAAAGGATGATGGATTCACTTTGGGTTCCAAAACCCTATATTCTAACTCACATCTCTCAGATAAGTCATCTATAGAGAGAGTGTTGGGGAGCTGTCTGGCAAAGAGTTTTAATGTTTGGGGAAGATTGTTAATAAAAACAACCTTAGCCTCATGGTCAGAAATGTTGGTTTTATACCAACGTTTCCGTAATTCCCTCAGTATTTCTATGGGGCCAAGATTTGGCATATCTAACTGCGTATATTTGTTTATTATCTGCTCAGTTTCAGTGGGTCCAAGCAAGGATTCTACCTCGTTTTGTAGGCCCAAAATGGGATTAGGTAGTTTCCTAATGGCCTCAAGCTTAGGATAAATCCGTCGCTGCAATTCAGAAGGTAGTTTAACAAAAACCTTTGACAGTTTTTGATGACTGTCATAATCAGGAAACGGGGAGAAAGCGGAGTCTACGCGCATAAAGAATAGCTCACTATCTCCATCCCAAACAGGAACATCAATATCTAAAATTGGACCTGACATTTTAACAATCTTACGGGATCTTAAAAGCATAAATTACAAGCAATATGAAAATATATAAATATATTTTAACGAAAACGCTTACCCACAAACAGCTTCCACTGTTGCTTGATATTGTCCAGTACAAAAGGAAAAAACGAACAGAGGCCCCGATGGCCTTTGATGACAATGTATTATTATTTCAACACAGAACAGCGTCACTCCTTCCAAAAATTGAAATTGTCCCGTAGGGAAGACAAACAAGGGCCCGTTGCCAATGAATTATTATTTTCAACAGCAAGAATAACACACTGCTTCCAAAATTTGAAATTTTCCTTTAGGGAAGACGAACAGAGGCCTCGTTAGCCTTTGAATGCTCACACCACAAATTCACGAATATATACCCAACAAAATTTTAGAAAAGCCAGGATCAGGGTGTAAAGAAAACGCGAATGTTAGTCGATTTATCCCAAATAGATTTGCACAATCACAGTAAAGAAAACACAAATGTCAATCTATTATTACATCCTCCAATACACACCACGAATATATATATATATATACCCAAAAAATTCAACAGATGACCACGATTTATCCCAAATAAATGAAAAAGGAAGTCAATTTTATTTATACCAAAAAAATCAGAACAATAATCACTATCCTGGCGCGGTCGCCAATTTTGTAAACGCCCCGGCTTCAAGTAAATGCCGTACGACGTTACAAACTCGGTTAAGGTGCTCTGAATAGAGATTAGTTGCTGATATGGGGGCCCTTAAGAGGGCCAGGTAATACGTTCACTTGAAGTCTTCCGAAGTGAAGATGTCCTAGAGCCTTGGGTGGACTCTGGTTGAGTTTTGGCTCCCGTGGTTGAGCTGTGATCGCGTTGTGTATGGTGTCATGCAGGTCCTGCACTCAATTGGCTCGTCTCTCTGGTATCTCGCATCAAGACGAGTAGGGATTGACAACCGGTAAAGTGCAATATGCGCTGACAGCCGATCGAGCAAATACGCGAAGCAGGTAGAATGCAAATGCCACAACTGACTTGCATGGTAAATTACCGTGCTTAAATAGCATGCAATGTGTGTACTTGCATACTATTGGTTAAACGTGGTTAAACGTGGTTAAACGGCAATTTGCTTTTTTCTCATTGGTGCAACGTAAATAAATTTGAATTTAATTTACGCAATATGTCGGCGATTGATTTGTGTCGTTACAAAATTGTATAATTATATAACCAGTTCGATTTTACAAAATCTGGGTTTCAGGTAACGTAAGATATAAGCATAAAATGCTTTAAATTTTAATTAAATTTTGAGAAGTATCTGGTGGATGGAAGAAATACTTTAAGCGATTTGAAAAATTTATTTTTTTCTTTTCTACTATTGCTTTAAATTGAAGTCTCTCTAAAAATAAATATTATTCAAAAATAATTATATATCAATATATCATAATCGCTTTATATTTGGAATATTTATATCGACAGAACGAACTACTTTTAAATGCCGACTAGAATATTTAAGGTTAGTGATCTTTTTACATTATAGTTTAAAATTTATTAGCGCACTTAGATATTTTTTGTTTTCCATTTATATGTTTTGTTAACACTCACTTTACTTAAAAGTGAGTACATTAGTGGTTACATTACGATGCCTTATTGTCTACTTAATATAGCATCATTCCATTGCTCACAAAAGGATATGTAAATAACGGAGAAGGCTGATTACGATAAATATCAATGCATACAGCTAACGTGTGTTGTTTTATGGTAAATGTTGTTTGTGCAGTGTTGCCAGTAGTATCATAAACTTCGCGATTATTTCCGAAACGGCGTGCTTGTAAACTTTGTGCCAATGTTAGACACATGGAACTCTCCAAAACCATGTGAGTAATGAAGAAGGTAGTAAAACCAGGTTAAACGAACAAAAATTATAAATGCTCGATCTATAAGCATATATTTTAATATAACTATTAAGAGCAGCGCTACACTTATTAAATAATAACTAATAAAGTGACTTATCAGAGAAGCATGGTCACTATTTCTGTAAATCTGCGTGACTTCTAAGCATTAGGCGCTGTCTTCGTAGCAATCGGAATGTTGGCGTCATACTACGGTTCTTATGCATCCATCTAGAGTAAGTTAATGGCTGTGGTGTCACTCCATCGTATGACTGGTAATGCTCGTAACGCAGATTATCTTTAGCGATGAGTAAATGCAGAACCAAAATTTTTCGTGACTCTTGATCGGAATAATCTTTATACGAGGATAGGATCGGAACATTGTCCATAAAAAATATACTTAAAGTTTAAATTTCATATAGCTTCAAGTATATTATTCAATTTATTTCATATATACATAAAGCGATTGCGAAATCAGCATATTTGTTGGTGGGTCTGATGCACGAATGAACAATAATATTAATTTACCAAATAGATTGAGAGTGGTGCATTGCAACAAAAATAATCCAGTAAAGAAAATAAAACGACTAGCACGTGTAGCGAGAATTCCAGTTCTCAGTGTCTGTTTGGTCTTTTCGTTACGACGTTTGGCTATGTGATATAATATACTTATTCCATTGCTTGAAAAATTATGTCAAATGAAATCATAATATTTAACTAACGAAATTTATGCTATATGAGAAGAACATTATGTCAGTAACACAGACAGTCGTGCTCGGTAAATATCTGCAATTGCCTTTTCTAGTACAGAAGCATGAAGTTTTATTGATTTCAACTCCAATGGCAAGATCTTGGTTAAGTATATTTGAGTCAGTTTGCACTAAATACTCGTATTATTCAGTAGACTAGTTTGTTCTTAATAGAAACTCCTCAAATACTGTCCAGAAATTGACACTGAAATACTTTATGTATGATCTTTCGTTATACAACAAACATTGTGACACGTTGGAAGTCTAATTACAGAATTTTGATTATATATATAGTCAGTTTAAAATAAACATTGCATCAGGTATCAATGGAAATTCATCTAGTAGACCGGCTTTGTCATTTTTGGGAACCCTTCTTGTTCTGTCCAGAATTTGTCGCTGATTGAACACGCACCAAGGAGCATTTTCTTCAAAATCTGAGACTACATTGAGCTACGCATGTCGCATGCCACGCGCACTTTGAATTCATATAGCAACATATATTTCTGGTTGGCCTTTCTATCAGGTAGAACCTACTTGAAGTATCTTAAGACATGAAGCTCAAAATAGTTTACCTTCTATCGGTCGTTATACAGCGGCCACAACACTACTTTGGGAAGTTATATGTAAATAACGGAGAAGGCTGATTACGATAAATATCAATGCATACAGCTAACGTGTGTTGTTTTATGGTAAATGTTGTTTGTGCAGTGTTGCCAGTAGTATCATAAACTTCGCGATTATTTCCGAAACGGCGTGCTTGTAAACTTTGTGCCGATGTTAGACACATGGAACTCTCCAAAACCATGTGAGTAATGAAGAAGGTAGTAAAACCAGGTTAAACGAACAAAAATTATAAATACTCGATCTATAAGCATATATTTTAATATAACTATTAAGAGCAGCGCTACACTTATTAAATAATAACTAATAAAGTGACTTATCAGAGAAGCATGGTCACTATTTCTGTAAATCTGCGTGACTTCTAAGCATTAGGCGCTGTCTTCGTAGCAATCGGAATGTTGGCGTCATACTACGGTTCTTATGCATCCATCTAGAGTAAGTTAATGGCTGTGGTGTCACTCCATCGTATGACTGGTAATGCTCGTAACGCAGATTATCTTTAGCGATGAGTAAATGCAGAACCAAAATTGTTCGTGACTCTTGATCGGAATAATCTTTATACGAGGATAGGATCGGAACATTGTCCATAAAAAATATACTTAAAGTTTAAATTTCATATAGCTTCAAGTATATTATTCAATTTATTTCATATATACATAAAGCGATTGCGAAATCAGCATATTTGTTGCTGGGTCTGATGCACGAATGAACAATAATATTAATTTACCAAATAGATTGAGAGTGGTGCATTGCAACAAAAATAATCCAGTAAAGAAAATAAAACGACTAGCACGTGTAGCGAGAATTCCAGTTCTCAGTGTCTGTTTGGTCTTTTCGTTACGACGTTTGGCTATGTGATATAATATACTTATTCCATTGCTTGAAAAATTATGTCAAATGAAATCATAATATTTAACTAACGAAATTTATGCTATATGAGAAGAACATTATGTCAGTAACACAGACAGTCGTGCTCGGTAAATATCTGCAATTGCCTTTTCTAGTACAGAAGCATGAAGTTTTATTGATTTCAACTCCAATGGCAAGATCTTGGTTAAGTATATTTGAGTCAGTTTGCACTAAATACTCGTATTATTCAGTAGACTAGTTTGTTCTTAATAGAAACTCCTCAAATATTGTCCAGAAATTGACACTGAAATACTTTATGTATGATCTTTCGTTATACAACAAACATTGTGACACGTTGGAAGTCTAATTACAGAATTTTGATTATATATATAGTCAGTTTAAAATAAACATTGCATCAGGTATCAATGGAAATTCATCTAGTAGACCGGCTTTGTCATTTTTGGGAACCCTTCTTGTTCTGTCCAGAATTTGTCGCTGATTGAACACGCACCAAGGAGCATTTTCTTCAAAATCTGAGACTACATTGAGCTACGCATGTCGCATGCCACGCGCACTTTGAATTCATATAGCAACATATATTTCTGGTTGGCCTTTCTATCAGGTAGAACCTACTTGAAGTATCTTAAGACATGAAGCTCAAAATAGTTTACCTTCTATCGGTCGTTATACAGCGGCCACAACACTACTTTGGGAAGTTATATTGAATTCTGGTTTAGCAGCTGATTTTGTCAGTATAAACTAAACATTGTGGCAACTGTAATTCATCTATTAGATCGGTTTGTCTTTGGTCGGAACTCATAAAGTACTGTTCAGAATTTGCCTCGGATGCGACTATACCCTGGGTACATTTGCTTCGGCATCTATGACCATATCCACTCCGCCATCTGTGTCGTATATTACACGCAATTTGAAGTCATATAAACTTATGTTTTTGGGTGGTCTTTCTTTCAGGTGTAACCTATTCGGAATCACTGTATGACTTAAATTCTAACAAGTTTATCTTGCATTTGTTGTTATACAGAGAACACTATGCCACTTGTGAAAGTTATAATAATCTGAAGTCTAATGGCAAGAATTCATTACATATAGACTTTTGGTATAAACTAACCATCGCATCATGTTACCATGGTAATGTTTCTAGCAGATCAATAAACCTCTTACTGTGAACTATCCAGAATGTGATGTAGAAGAGTCTCTAACCCAGGCACATTTACTTTGGAGTATATGACTCTTTACACTGCGCTACTCGTGTCGCATCCTGCACGCACTTTAAAGTCAACTTTAATTTTGGAGTGGCTTTTTCTTCAGATAGAACTGCTTTGGAATCTCTTATGACACTAAATTCAAAATTTTTATCTATAATCTGTGGTTATGCAACCACCAATATGCCACTTTTGGAAGTTGCTGATTCGACATATACGGGTGCAAGTTATATATATATATATATATATATATACATATGGGCATATATATCGTAAGTAGAAACTAATCGTTGCGTCAATGTGCAGTGGCAAATCATCCAGTAGACTGGTTTTGGCCCTATTAAGAACTCTTCAAGTTCTATCTAGAATTTGCCGCGGGAACCTCTGGTATATACGCCTTTAATATTATATTTCATTCTTTATGGATTAATGATTGTTCAAGCTCCAGTGATATTTTTAAAGTTTTAGGCTAACTGATATACACATAGAGGTCTAGTTGTCCGTATTTTATGTGAGTTCATGTAAATGCGTTCTTGTGTGAATTTTGTTTTGTGATTTTAAGAGGATATGAGATATTGCATCCAAGCCGGCATCGATGTCTATGATTTATATAACTCTCATAACTAGGACATGCTTAAATTTGTTATTTTTAGCTTTTTTAATGTACAATAATGTTTGTAAATTCGATGTCTTGCATCATGAAAATATAATTATGTAAAAGTCACTTAACACATGGTGATTTCGTTAAGAATATGAAAACTTTAATTGTCTCCTAAAACTTCTTTAATACTAGACGGAATATAATTTCTTTATCTTCCAACATGCTCCTACCAGTAAATTGTAATTAAGTGTTGAAAGAGTTTATAAATACGAGCAGAGGTAGTAAAGAAAAGTGAAACTGAATATAATTATTATATGTCTTAAATCCAGAGTTTGGTAATGAAATTAAGATGACGTTCTACATTCAAAGCTAGATTCTGTGAGGTAGAATAATTTAATATCACGATGAAACTAAAGAGTATCTATAGATTATTGTCTGACTAACGGATAGTAAAAAATAGTAAACTTATCCAAATGAGTGTGGCAGAACAGTAAAGCTAAAAGGAGGAAATTTTAGATTTCACTCGGTGTGACCTGTAGAAAATATTTTGTGGAATATAATTATCGTTATACGTAGCTGCCTTTGTACAAACATATATTCAAATTCTATTAATATTAATAAATGTTTTTTATATATTTGCTTGCTAATTTGTAATCCTCTAGGCCGGTTTCCAGATGTTTTGTCCTAAACTATCTCAACTAACAGACGCTTCCTACAGGTGCTCCATATTAGTTAAAAAATAAGGCTTCCTGAACTGCGTTGGCTTCGTTTCATTGGACGTATGCCTTCAATTCTATTGCCTAGTAGAATATTATTCTCTCATCCAGCGCTAGATTGGCGCAATAAACGAGATGGACCAATTTTGACAATGTAGAAACAGCAAAAGCTAACTAAATGTACTATATGGCCCACTATTGCCAGAATGAGGTCCATGAGCGCATTATAGAAAATTGCACGATATGTCATCAAATTGATCTCAGTGACGATCTCGTCGAAAATTTCTAGTAAAATATTTTGTGGAACTTAATTAACGTTATACGTAGCTGCCTTTGTACAAACATATATTCAAATTCTATTAATATTAATAAATGTTTTTGACATTTGTTTGCTATTTTAGAATCCTAGGTCGGTTTCCGGATGTTTCGTTCTAAACTATCTCAACTAACAGACTCTTACAATTAATGAACCTTATATTCCGAATTGGAGCTAAGAATTTTAATGTTACGGCTGTGCTCATTATGCTAAATGTGGAATTTATTTCCAGTTAATTCTTTATGAGATCTTGCCAATTATTTGCGCTTACATAAAGCTTTCCTGTAGTATCATTCTCAATTTATGGCTTGTTCGGTATCAACACGATACCTAGATTGATATGTTCTGGTTATAAATATATTTGCATTGTTTAGGTTAATTTTGTCTAAGTAAAATCGGTTGCATAGTTTCTGCCATTCACACCACAAATACTTGTTTGGGAATTTCTTAGTCCTCTGGCATAGTTAATCCTAATCTCCATTTGATTAGGATTTTTGTATTTTACTTCAGAACGGGTCGAGTATCCCTTTTAATATTAATCATCCCTCTTACCTACTTTCCAATAATCATTGGTTCCTCTCTCTCTTGTTCATTTGTGCTCTAAATTATATCGTGTCATATTATTATTAATTAGTTTTTTATCTCCACCAGGTGAAAATTTGCTCAAACATTGTTCCACTGTTCTGGAATTTCCTACGTGATATTTCTACGTAAAAAATTCGTTTTCTAATTCATCATCATAGATTGCATACTCGCACAAACAGGCAATATAGAAGACACAATGAAGAAGGCAATTTTACACAATACAATGCTTAGATTGTACCGAAATTGTTATTACCATTAAATTTGTAAATTTTATACACGCTCTGTTCACAAACAATTCTGGTCATGTTAAGGCCTACAACTAATTAACACTCTACTTTAATACTGCCAGTAGTGTTCATTAAAGCTGTCCACCTTCCTTTTTATGTTTTATTTTATAGTAAATTGTGTTATGAATAATATCCTTCCATACGTCGAAGCTTTCCTTGGCGATTTATTTGTATATCTTGACAATGTAAACGGTATTGCACTATAATTCGAAAACCAGGCCACCTTGAATAAATTAGAAGTCGTTTTCCGTCTTTCGGTATGAAATTTGCACCATTTAATTGTAATTTACTTTTAAAGTATTATGCGCCACTCAAATCAACACTGCGGCTGCAAAGTGATGATTTAGGGATGGTTGACAGTTTTACATATATTGATAGTTTTTATCTATAAGTCAGACAGTATGAGTGACTACGTGAATATAAGAATTGCGCAAGTTGAATAGCCTTCTCGAACTGTCTCTATTTATTAGGAAATGCGACTATCTAACTCCTAACATCATCATTCACAACAATACAAAAGTGAAAAGCAACTGATAGATACTGTCTCTGGTGGAGAACTAATATATATATATATATATATATATATATATATATATATATATATATATATACTGTGTGTTAGGTGTTGTACAACTAGTAACAGATTAATTCAGATATGAACAGAAGGATAAACCAAAGACAGCATGAACTGAAAGTATAATCTCATGCACATTCGTTTCGTGATTACTGGCGACTCATCAGTAGGAGCCGGTATTTATGCCCTTTTACCCACTAGATATTTAGATGAGGAAGGTGGGAAAATAGTACGCTACAATCTCCTATATGAATTTGTAAGCCTGCAGTAGGGAAACTAGCTGCATATAAGGCTTCAGAACAAAATTCACTTTATATAATCTATATACCGAGTCTGTAAATGGTACCAACATTATGTTATGGCATTGATTTTATTAGATTTGATTAATCATGATGTACAAATACTGATGCTCTTTTTATCAACTTGAGTAAACTCCATGGAACAAGATGTTAGAAACCAGTAACGCGTAGATAAAATGGTGCTTGTAGGTCTGTAATGCTCGAAGTATCCTGTATTTTAATTTCAGATGAGCAACATATATCGATTTCTAATTTATAAAGCCTAAGTACAAGAACTTATTGTTGTCCATTTTGTTTCATTTTTTGCACTGTAGATGCGCTGACATAAAAACCTACTCCATGTTTAATGAATGTTAGTTTACTTTAACTATTTTCGACTTTTGGCAGTGCTATATTAGGCTCAGTGATATAATCACCATTCTCTATGTTCATAACACCTAGAAGAGCGTTAGTGTTAGATTGATAAGGAAGGAGCGAAGGAAAAGACGCAGAGTCGGAAATGAAGGTGTCTGCACTAGTTTCTCTTACACAACTCAGCAAATAGGGCGACCATTTTAATCCTGCGAGACAGCCGATGCAATATTGATCCTTTCTAGTTCGTATTGGTCATTGTTATATGTGGGCTTTAAACAAAATCTAGGTCGCCCATTCTTGACAAATGTATGCACTTAATGGGCCTGGTGTTTATATCATGTTCCAACCTTGATTTTAATAAATGTTATCACCGCCCGCGAAACCAGTGTTCGTTTAATTCTCTTAGATAGTCTGCCAGCCAAGTTTTATGAGAACTGCCTGCCGAAATGCCAGTGGCCGAGGTTTCCTTTAACAGACGATATCTTACCTTCGCGTTTGACGCGCTTTATTTCGCTTCGTCATTACCAATTTAACTTCAAGTGGGGCTGCGCAGTTAGGCCAAACTCGAGGTTTCAGATGAAACGGGATGATGGCTGTATCCCTTTAGACCTAGAAAGGTTCATGCTACCATTTCTGCGCTGACTAGCTATTGCCCGCCGATTGTCAGGCCAGAAATTTCTGTCTTTACGGGCAAATCCATCTGTGCGTGCATTTTTATTACATGCTAGTAATATTTGGCCTTTTAGAATCGACAATGTTGGATAATTACGGGCTTTTTACCACCGTTGGTTTCAAGGCAGAGTGCATAAAGGTTACAAACAACGAATAAGCAACGCTGACGTATTTTGGAACGGTACAATAAACGAGATGGACCGATTTTGACAATGTAGAAACAGCAAAAGCTAACTAAAGGTAATAGATGGCCCGCTTATTGCCAGACTGAGGTCCATGAAGGCATCATAGGAAATTGCACCATGTGTCATCAAATTGATCTCAGTGACGATCTCGTCGCAAATTTCTAGTAAAATCAGCTTTTTAGCTTTATTTTCTTAATTGAGTAAAGTTTCAGCTGATGTTTTGGTTAGGCTTATGAAGCGCTACTGTGGAACCCGCAAGAAATCTGTTTCCGATATCACCTTGCCTTTGGACGTACTTAACGAAATTGTTGTTGTGTAGAGTTTTAGGTTGCCTCATTTCTGTTTGTTTACTAGGTAAATATCCACATCTCAACTAGGTTCTCCCTTTAATAATCACACTCCTTGGAAAATGCTTTGTCTAAATTATTACTTTTATCGTTATTATAATTTTTTATTTGTTTCTTCTTTCTTTTAATTATATGGCGGTGCATCATCCGTTATCAATTGATTTTCTATTGCATATCTGTGTTGATGATGTTCATAATGATGTAGTGTATATGAAGATGTCTCAAGCGATGAAGATTTTCTCCGTTACATGTCTAAAATTTTCATCTTATTCGCAAATGTACGCGGGATGTGTTCACTTTTGTAACGTTGTCTGTGAAAACGCCGGACTCCAGTTTGCCGACAATGTTTGTAGAATAGTTTGTCTTAAAATAAACAAAAAAAGTATTACCAAACACGTTTATAACTAACAGTACAAATATTAGCAAAGAAACCGGTGTATATTCACCTGAAGTGCAAAGCTCAAGAAGCAATGAAGCGCATATAAAGTAAATTGCGTTCCGCTTTGTCGTTCACATAGTTTTCAGCTGACTACATTTTGATTATATCCACCGCCAAGCTTAATCTACCTAGTGTGAAAGATAAAATTCAATTACAAACTGTATCTAACATTATTTGTAATTAGAATTTTTACCTTGGACAATCATGTGTAGACATATTTATTAGAAATTGTTGCAAAATGAGAATGGTGCTGAAATAAACATTTTAGGTCCTGTAAAAAAGCCACATGCCAACAGAGTACTTTTCAAAACTAATTAACGCACAGTGTGTTAGTATGCTTCCCTATTTGGAAGCGATTCCAATAAATCCAGGTTTTTCAGATCTGTGTAAACAAAAACAATTTGTGCGAATATATCTTGGAATCAATGACTACAAAGAAGCCTTAAAATGTTTAATAGAAGCAGGGCGAAGCATGAGTATGCAAAACGAAGCAATTACTTTAGCAAAATGAATATTCCGTTGAGATTATTGAATCAGATATGAATAATGGTACAAGAAAAATTAATTCCGAACAAAACCGAACAGTACAGAATGCTAAATACACTGTGCAATCCGATTGACCATGTTGATATAATTAAACTAACATAGGTTGCACGGGCAATGATAAAATTACTTTAATTATGGTCGCGATCATGATATAAACATCTGGTCCATTATTTACATACATTTGTCAGTATAAACTAGGAATTTTATAGTGTAGAAAAGGAAATTCATCCAGTAGATCAGTTTGTCCTTTTTGGGAACTCATCACGTACTGTCAAGAATTTTCCGCGGACAGGGCTCGGACCTGGGCATCTCTACTTCGGAATCTGTTGCTCTAGCTACTTAGCCACCCTGCCGCACACTACACACAATTTTAGCTATATACAAACAATTTTTTTGGTTAGCCTTTCCTTTAGTCGGAGCCTTTATGACATGACTTCAGACCAGAAGTTTGATCTGACTATCCCAAATCTGTCATGATAGAACAGACACCACGCTACCTGTGAAGTTGTATTAAAATTGACATGTCTATAATTAAACGAACATGATTATTAATTAAGTTGCAGAAATAAATTGTAGGCCTATAGATTTTAGAAGCGTGCAACATTGTGTTCAATTATTTTCACATTAGCCATCAGTTTCAAGTACTGCTTTTCCTTGACTTATTGATGTTGGAACAGGTATGTGGTAATTTATTACTAAAAATATTACAAAATCATACACTCACTGACTAGGTCATCCATTAACACAATGTAGTCAAAATTTATCAATAGAGAAATTTGTCACAAAGTTTATCGCCATGATCTGGCGATGCTAGAAATACATCTATAAGAAAGCGGGCTTCTCGAAAGATCTATTTAAGCAAACATGAATTACGACTAACAGCATAGAAACAGTGAAGCTGCAACCAATCAAATGGAAATCTATATGAGTTGAACAATTAAAAAATCATTGATTGCGCGGAAGGGATAACAACGCTTTAGGTCAAGTTTGCGAGCTTCAAATAAACACCAATCCTATGTTACTTAACCAGTCACATAGCATAGCAAAACTACTGGCAATCACACTTGCTGACGCGTTTCGACCTTCCATGATCATCAACAGAGTACGACGTCAAAATGACAAGCGAGGATCAAGCGGCAATGCCCATATATGGAAAGCATAATTAGATAAGGCGCCCTCGCCTCTATTATAGAATGTCGAAATGTGTCGGTACGTAAAACTAGTGGTTACTTTGCTATGTTGTGCGTTTGATTTGATACAATAGGTTTAATTTTATAGAGAAGGAGGATTTAATTTAGCTTTCCTTTTAATAGGGATGCACCATGAATTGTATTTATTCGACCATTTAAAAAACTGTGAGTTCTCTGAGTCATACTAAACTGATACTTTACCACCTCCCGCGCAATCATTGATTGTTTAAATATATAAAACTGATCTTTTTTGTACAACTGAAGATCTGCTAGACAAAAATGTGAAGGCTAAACTTCATGAATCGTACAATCCAATATCGATATTTTATAAATGTACAATAGTCTCTAAGTGCGTTATTTGTTCAGGACTGGCCTATTAATGAAGGAGCAAATGGAGAACATTTTCGACTTAGCTTAGATGGCAATAGCTGAACACATTTTTGAAAAATCTCTTAAAACCAGATGTATTTACAGGCGTTTGTGGAAGCACGAAACTAAATGAAGTTAAATATTGCGGAAGCCGCCGGTTGTGGCATATTTTCCTCGCAGTTAAACCTGCAAATAATTAAAAAGAAATATTGTTTTGCGCGACGTGATGCTACACAACGCCCTGATTCTTATTTTTACGAAAAATGTTATTTCGCTACCTGTATACATTTTGTGTTCGAAGTTTTCTATACTCATTTTTGTGTATCTTTGTCATCCTACTTCTCATCACACCAACTATAGACCAGCAATAAGACAAGTGAAAAGTTGCCTTTAAACTTCGTCATTTATAATTTAAACTGGCTGATCGCATAACAATTATTAACATTTCACTAGTTAAGCGTGCGTCATGTGTCAATAACTTTTAAACGTTCAGTTAGATGCATTGGCATGCACGTTTTGATTCGTCAAAGTCAAATAACCAAATTTTAAAATTATTCCTTTTCGCACGCGAAGATTAAATTTTAGGACTACATTCGTGTATGTAACCTGCCTACTGCATAGATTATATCATTCTTCAGAGGTCGATTTTTTGCTTCTTACCCTATGTAAGGGAACAATCGAGGGTTCTGTCTAGGTGTACGATGAGTGCTGAATAATATCAAGTATATAAACTTGTAGTAAAATCTTGAGAATAAATTATGTAAGTAGCTAACAAGCTAAATTAAGATGGGAAGTTAGATTAAATACAGATCAAAAAAATAAATTATGCGGTAGGGTATGCTCATAGAAATATTCTACGGAAAAAATGACGATTGTCATTCTCAATACTCCTGGTAAACTAGTGTAATTTCAAGACGCGTGAATCTAAACGTTAAAGAATATGGTGATATATATCTGCGTTGGCTTATGTAACTGCATAGGTACGTGTGTTTATTTGTTAAAAGGATACTAACTTTGGATAATTTTAAGTTGTATTAATGTTTATAAAAGTAGATGGGTCAAAGAAGAGAGTTACTTGTTTTTTCTATTTCACCTTCTGTGTTACCATTTTTGGGACGAGTGAATGAGCTCTGATGATGAATTATGGAACTAGAAGCCAACAAGTCAGCCAAGCGCTAATAATCTACCGTATAAGACATCAAAATGTCATCGAAGGAATCTGCGCTGTCAAAGTACGCTTTGTCATTCAAAGAAAAATTAAAATTGACGCAAACCTTCGTTTATAAACTTTGTAAGCAATTAGGACAATAGAAACAAAACAGTTAAAAAATAATGAATGAAGAGGTAAAAAGTGGTACTGTGAAAATGTTCAAAATTCATTGAAATGTATTAAATATACCAAGTCACCTATAGGCTTTTGTTAATCCAAAGGTCAATCTCGTTTGGTGCTTGGTTTTGATTCTGATTCATGTTATCGCTGCTTCCTACAATTGGTTAGTGTTACATCCCAAATATAACCTACCCTTTTTTTCACTTATATTTCATTCACTATGTTAAATCGCCTTTCTTATGTTCATCAGATTCCCTGTTCAATCTTACTTATCTATTATAACTGCATATCAATATGCATCGATGAATATTTCAATTAATTACATGCCCTACCTTCACTGAATGACGTAAAATCGGATCTAGTTACATATCCATACTTACAGGCATTCCTATGTTCCTCGTCTCTTAACTTAATTTGGAGTATGGTTTCACCCACATAGATGAGGTTCCAGTCTTTGCTTGGAATGTTATACACTTAAGATCTATCGAAGATAGGTTGTAGGCTCACGGTACTACCGGACTCTAAACTAAGTAGGCAAGTAAAAGCAGTAACATAAAAATAAAATATGCGAACAATTGTAAAGCAATGCCTTACCCAGACCACTAAATATTCTAACCAAATGGAGAAAATTTAACCATTAGATATATTATGAGTGTACCAAATTCCTTGCAAGAACTGTAACTTTGTGTATATTGGTGAAACCATGCTTCCATATGTGGTAAAAGATGGCAGTTTATAACTGTATTTGAATATGAATACGTTAATTTATCGGATCATGCATACCATACAGTGGCAACGGGTCATCTAATTGACTGGAATAGTTAAAAGAATGAATAATTGCGAAACAAGAATGGTTGTTGACGCATGTTAATGTGTCCGAAATAGGTTGTCTTGATTAATTAGTGAAACCATTGAAATGAAATCACAAAATGATATAATAAATGAAACAAAGATGAAAAAATCATTAGGCATAATTTTGAACACATTTACGAAATGCAGGAAGTGAAGATTGTATGATGCAGAACCGGAGAATAGCTCCAGTAAAAGATTAGTAATGTTGCTTTGAGGTTAACTTATGCGTGATCCAATAATTTGTTGATTTATTAATAAATTTTGTTATAAATCATTCCTGATATTTCATCCGCTAATTCTTGTTATATTATTGATCTTTTATTTTAAATTTTGACTTGCCTTACTGTATTAATGTAATCTTTCATTCAACCAATAATTCTCTAAATTTCTTGTCTGAGCAGCAGTTGTTTTAACTCCTTACCTTATTAACTTATATATCAATAACCTTTGACCATTTATACTGAAAAAATCACATTTAATGTATAAATATCACTACCCCTCCTCTACCCAGTGAGGTCACCAATAAGTACGACATGTCACATAGTGAGAATAAAACATTTAGTTGGACGCGTGCACAGTGTAAATCGCATTTAATCACTGTAGTTTCACTTTGATGAACCTACACGTTCATGTAATTATATTTATCTGAAGGCTTCGCAGTTCTAAACACACACATACATAATGAAAATTTTTCCATTGAAACGTTTGTAATAGTTATGAGATCTTCTAACAAGTATAAAGGAAACCTTTTAAACGACATTTGTTGGTGATCTAATACTTCTCTAAATTTCTTCTAATAAGTGTAATTTTGAAAGTGGTTTTCGAAACTGAAAGTCGAACTATGAGGGGGATAATTACCGGAAAACAAAGATCAGTTAAGTAAATTATTTGCCAAAATATGGAATCGAATTTTTCTGCGCTCTAAGCCCAATCGAGTCATATTTGACGGTGGTCAAAGCCGACCTCGTTTTATAAGGGCGAGTAATATGATCACCACGTATGTGTTCTTTGCCTGACAGTTCGGCAACTGATGAGCCTTCATAGACCAAAAGCCAAGGTAAATGCACTCCGTGGCCTATGAAGTACAAGAAAATCAGCGTGATTTTATTGGAGTCCACTTTGTGCCTGATGTCGAAAATTCTGCATCATTAAGTGGGAAATCTACTCTTCAATCTTCTTTTTCTAGCATAATTTGTAGCCTGTATGGCTTACTTTTGGGCTTACTGGCAGCACCGACTAGGGGACCAAGTCCATACCGCTCTCCGATTGTAGACATGGCGCTTATTTTTACTTTTTTTGGCTTTAGGTGATTTGCTATCCTATCGTGTTTTTACCAATAACGCGCAAGAAGTTTTTGGTTCCGGGTTTCTAGGCCTTTTAATCAGAATTCTATCTCTAGAGTATAGGGCCTTTCTTGCAGAACACTTTGTGTCAACATATGTACCGGGTTTATAAGGTGAGGCTGAACCCTCATGATGAGTTAATCTCATGCACATTCGTTTCGTGCTTACAGGCGACTCATCTGTAGGAGCCGGTATTACGCCCTTTAACCACTATATATTTGGTCGAAAAATGTGGAATAATAGGACGGTACAATCTCCTAGACGAATGTGTAAACCTGCAATAGTGAAGCTAACATCATATAAGTCTACGACAATGCGACTTCAACGCTAACTCACACTATATAATATATATACCGAGTCTGTAAAGGATACTAACACTATGGCTATTGTGTTAGTAACCGATACCAACATTATTGTACCGAAAAGGTACATGGTACTAACACTATGGTTTCCAAGTCGGAACATGGTACCAACTTGATGGATATCAATTTATGCTATAATTCATCGAAATTGAGAATTACAACAATTTCTGAACACCTGTTACTCCAGAAAATCCATACACTCTGGCCTTGATCGATATCAGTTATCACATTTCGCGGTAAGCATGACATCATTCAATTCAATATATTACAGTTAAATACTGTTTGTTGCGAAAAACTTATATATAACTAAGCACGAACGAATGTGCATGAGATTATACTTTCTGTTCATGCTGCCTTTAGTTTATCCTTCTGGTCACAACAGAGCTAATTCGTTACTAGGTTCGCAAAACCTAATACATACTTGCATATATATATATATATATATATATATATATATATATATATATATATATTGGTTCTTTTCAGTACAATAATGTTGGTATCAGTTACTAACACAATAGCCATAGTGTTAGTATCCTTTACAGACTCGGTATATATATTATATAGTGTGAGTTAGCGTTGAAGTCGCATTGTCGTAGACTTTATATGATGTTAGCTTCACTATTGCAGGTTTACACATTCGTCTAGGAGATTGTACCGTCCTATTATTCCACATTCTTCGACTAAATATATAGTGGTTAAAGGGCGTAATACCGGCTCCTACTGATGAGTCGCCAGTAAGCACGAAACGAATGTGCATGAGATTATACTTCCTGTTCATGCTGCCTTTGGTTTATCCTTCTGGTCACAATTGAGCTAATTCGTTACTAGGTTCGCAACACCTAATACATACTTGCAATTAATCTCTTGTTGAATAATTTGAATTTGCATATATAATTAAAGTAATAAATTTAATGAATCAATCACGTTGCATATTTATCTAACGCCTTTGTTAACTAGTGGTTAATATAAGAATATTTCGGGCAGCTAACTAAAAATTAAGATTGTCTCCGGTCACCTGCTAATTTCACAGGAACGATTTACACTCTCATATTAATAAAAGCGCACAGAATATAATCAAAGGGTTAGAAAAATGGTGCACAAATCTAAACTTTTACGGAAAATTTTCCTAGACTTTCTTGTAAGTACAATGACCCCTGCACGCAAAACTGGCGTACAGATTCTTCTATCTAGTCGATCCTTCCTAGTCCACTGGAATCTCCATTCCATCAGAACGATCTATTTCGAAGTTGGTGAAAGGATTTCACTTTCGCAACTCCCTCCTCCGCTGTGGTTATATACTTTGCTAGTTGCAATTACATTCAACTTTACATATCCTACTATTGATGGCGTACAGATTTACATTATCTATCTTATAGTCGATCCTTCCTAGTCCACTTACGACATCTCCATTCCATCAGAACGATTCTATTTCGAAGTTGGTGAAAGGATTTCACTTTCGCAACTCCCTCCTCCGCAGGTGGACGTTTGTTTACCTATGAATTACATCTCCTTTTTCCAGCCACAGATATTATGCTTAATACTGACACTAACATTCTGTTAGATAATTGGCTTCTGTTAAATTATTCAGTGTTTAATTTATTCGCAAAATATACATTTAATTAACGTCTATTGAAAGGATTTTATTCAATTAATGCAATGTAATTTTATTTGGTTTAATCGTGTATTACTTAGCGCTAGATATGCCTTTCAAATACAGGCATGCCTCGTCAAATTACTGTACCAGAAACGTAACGTAGTATCGGGTTGATTAGTAAGTGTGCCATTATTTGTCCTGTGCATCTCATACTGTTTATGCAACTCAGATTCTTGACCATAAATTAATGAGTGATTTTATTTTAAACATATATAAAATACCTAATTATACTAAACGTGTAGGTATTTTACTTTTAACATTCGTTAATTTTTATTTTGCTTGGCTTCCAAGTAATAAAGTCTGTCGACTTATTTGTATATATCCTACTTTATAATCTCAACGACTTGCATGTGTATCGGCAATTCTACCTACGTACAAGATGCGAATATTTGGCAAGAATGTACTTCCATCTGAAATTTAATTATCTTATTGCGTTTGATATAAATTCTAACTAATCAAACGAAAATTGCTTTCGCGGGCGATGATAACATTTACTATAATCCCTTTATTTACATACATTTATCAGAATATTTTCTCAATTGTATAGTGTAGTAAAGGGAATTTGTCCTGTAGACCGGCTTCGTATTAATTATTGGGATCTAATCACGTAATATTCCGAATATGAGGCTAACCATATGTTTGATTTTCCGTTTCGGGAATAAATCTTTTGTGTTATAATAATCAAGTTCATTTAAATGTAGAAAAATTGTGGTATTCTAAGATATCTTTTTAGCGCGTTATTTAGTATAATTTATTCTGGAAAAGTGAAGTAATGCCATTTAAAGTAATTTTCAGACAGGCATAAAAATAATTCTTTAAATCAAGTTTGCGAGCTTGAAGTAAACACCAAACCCATTGTATTTAACCAGTCGTCGAACAACATAACAAAACTACCGCCAGCCGCAACGCACTGACGCGTTTCGACCTTCCATGATCATCATCAGAGTACGACGGCAAACTGACTATCGAGGATCAAACCGCATTGAATATAATGGAAATCAAATTTAGATATGCGGCTCTCACCTCTAGCAGTCTCGCATACATTGAACTTGACTGGAAATGTCAGCTGCTCAATTTCTATGCAGTCACGAACATTAACTGTTTGCAGCTTTCGCCACATATACATATATAAGGCATAAAAATAATCCATTCACCCAAATGAAATACAGAGAGTATAATATTGATAAAGGTTTATACAAGTTTAAAATTGATAAAACAGTACTAATATTAATTATAAATAATAAATAATAAATAATGTTAATGAGGATAACGATGATAAAATGTTAATGGTAAAAGAGGCCACGTAATCCGACAATCGAAAATATCGATATCATATATATATATATATATATATATATATATATATATATATATATATATATATATATATATGAGAGAGAGAGAGAGAGAGAAATGTGCTGCGTCTCAACCGTCCATATTTTCATCGGAGCACGACGCTAAGCTGACTAGCGAATATCAAACCATAATGTGTATATATATGAAAAGCAAAATTAGATATTCGGCTCTCACCTCTGGTAGTCACGCATATATTGTACTTGAGTGGAACTGTCGGCTGCACAATTTCTATACAGATTTCTCCATATGTTAATATAAATATATATAGGTAATACAATTAAATAATCAATGATTGCGCGGGTGGTGGCAACAATTCTTTAAATCAAGTTTGCGAGCTTGAAGTAATCACCAATGAGATTTTATTTAACGAATCGTCGAAAACCACAGCAAGAGATTACGTACTGTTGGAGCTTTAAAGCAGTGTCTGTTATAACTTGTTAAAATTATCTTTTACTCGAATAAAATTAACGAGAATACGATTTTTTGTACAATATTTGTATTTCAGTTAATTCCAAAAAGATTTAAACTCAACGGTTATGGAAACAAGCGAGCAGATGAACATTATTCATAATAATATAATATGAAGATTTATATGATAAATTATCACTAAATTAAAGTTAATTAAGAATTGTTGCTGCATAAACGAAATCTAAGTTTTAAATTTAATTCTAGCATAGTGTTGTCTAAAATAAATAGAGAAAGAAAAATATTAGAAAGTTAGTTTATTCGAAAACCTAACAGACTGCAAAATTGGCAAAAAATGGAAATCTGTTTACAATATTCCGAATCTGTCTACGTTTTCGTTAGTAATAAGAAGCATTTTTTACTAAAAAAAACATAACTCGCACTCGATATTGTAGTAATTCTTACAAATACGAATCAAGGTAACTAGTTTACCATAATCACACCAGTTCAAATACAAAAGGCTTGAATGTAGCCCTGTCTGCGGAAAAACATGGACAGTACAGTATGAGCTTCCAATAAGGACGGAACTATTCTACTAGATGATTTGCAGTTTTCTACGCCATAAAAAGCTTAGTCTATACTGAAAATGCGTCATTTTAAAGCCAAGATCATAGCCTTGATTCAAATGAATAAATAAACAAAAATCAAATAAGATGAAATTTATAATCAGTCAATATTTGAGGTCATTGCGTTCATACAAAAAGACATCCAGGAAACAGTGTGAGAAGGAAAGCAGGGAAATACCTCAAGATTAAAGGATATACAAGTCAAGTGGTTTAACTTGACAGTTTTATTGTCGTGCACAAGGTACTCACTCTAACTTTGTTAATAATTGCTATTTTACTTAAGAAACAGTGCCTGCTTATTTGCCAATGACCACCGCAATTAAATTGGCATTATCTATTTAAGATTTGGTAGAAATTTCTGTAAACGCAAAAGTAATAAGCTAAAGGCATGGACTCAGTTTAAGTAGAGGCTTTTTGAGTTGACTTTGTGCAGCATTTAAAATAATCAAAATATTGGGAATATTACTTTGTTCTAAATTGATAATAAAACTAATACAAATGAAGAAAAAATTAGAAAATCGACAAAAAATATATTCAAAGTTAATTTTGTGTCTGTAAAAGAATTTCAATGAACCAATAAGAATAAAGAATATATAACAAAATTACATTGAATAATAAACGGATAAGAAACGATAATTATTTACGCAAATCTTTGAATTTAAATTAAATTGGAATTTTAACTTTCATTTTTTAATGTGTCATATTTGAACAGAAATGTAAAATTTCAATTAAATGTTGGCTCATAATTTGAACAATTAGCGTCATAGTCTAATTTAGAGTTCATGTTCTTCTAAATTAAGCATTGATTTGAATAA
Organism: Eudiplozoon nipponicum; assembly: GCA_029291075.1. NCBI lineage: Eukaryota > Metazoa > Platyhelminthes > Monogenea > Mazocraeidea > Diplozoidae > Eudiplozoon > Eudiplozoon nipponicum. The sequence goes on from JAQBSW010002902.1 coordinate 23,885, forward strand.
AGTTTTATTTCATTATATTAAATTTTCGGCTCCACGTACACTCAAATTCAACAACAATTTTGATTCAAATCAAGTTTGCAAAATTGAAAGAAACACCAGTCCCATTGCATTTTAGCGGATTTCCAACAACCTAGCCTAACTACCGTCATTCATGCGCAGTAATTTGCGTACCTGTCATTCAAGAAAATAATTTAGACACTAACCATTTTGAAATTCCAAAAACATACAAATAAAATAAAATATATACTGGAATAAAATAACACTATTACTTACGTGCTTTAAAATAATATAGCAAAGGTAGTCAAGTAATTTCTTTTCCAATTTACAACAAAACAATCATTGATTTCAAAGGTGGTGATATGAACCCAAATCATCAAGGTTGTGATCTTCATATATAAGTAACTGACCCATTAATTACTTACATATGTCAGTATAAACTAAGAATTGTAAAGTGTAGAAAAGGCAATTCATCCAGTAGACCGGTTTCGTCCTTATTGGTAACTCATCATGTACAGGCCAGAATTTGCCGCGGACAGGGTTCGAACCTGGGCACGTCTGCTTTGGAAACTGGTGCTCTAACCAATGAGCCATCCTGCCGCACACTACACTACACACAATTTTCAGTTATATACTAACTAATGTAACTTGGTTAGTCTATTTTTCCTTTAGGTGGAGATCATATGGCATCCATTTAGACCCAAAGTTCCAACTAACCATCTTCAATCTGTCATTACTGAACAGACACCACACTACATGGGGAAGTGGTATTGAAATGAACATTTATATAATTAAACGAACATTGGTTGCGCGGGTGGTGATAACAATTATTATAATCAAGGTTGCGGTCTTGATATAAACACCTGACCCATTAATTACTTACATATGTCAGTATAAACTAAGAATCGTATAGTGTAGAAAAGGCAATTCATCCAGTAGACCGGTTTCGTCCTTATTGGGAACTCATCATGTACTGGCCAGAATTTGCCGCGGACAGGACTCGAACCTGGGCACGTCTGCTTCGGAATCTGGTGCTCTAACCACTGAGCCATCCTGCCGCACACTACACTACACACAATTTTCAGTTATATACTAACTAATGTAACTTGGTTAGTCAATTTTTCCTTTAGGTGGAGCTCATATGGCATCCATTTAGACCCAAAGTTCCAACTAACCATGCCCAATCTGTCATTACTGAACAGACACCACATTACATGGGGAAGTGGTATTGAAATGAACATTTATATAATTAAACGAACACTGGTTGCGCAGGTGGTGATAACAGTTATTATAATCAAGATGTCGGTGTTGATATAAACACCTAACCCATTAATTACTTACATATGTCAGTATAAACTAAGAGTTGTATAGTGTAGAAAAGGCAATTCATCCAGTAGACCGGTTTCGTCCTTATTGGGAACTCATCATGTACTGGCCAGAATTTGCCGCGGACAGGACTCGAACCTGGGCACGTCTGCTTCGGAATATGGTGCTCTAACCACTGAGCCATCCTTGTGCGGCAGGGTGGTTTATTATTTACTAATATCCCTTTGCAGGAAACTATTAAGTTTGTATGTCAGTGTGACCGAGAGTTTTCAAAATATCACATTGTGTGAAGTACACATGGCCAAAATTACAGACAAAAAGATGGTCTATGGATAGGTTTTGATGTCGCTCCATGTATAGCTGATATGTTTTTGCGAATTGCGGAACCAAGAAACACCGGGAAATTGACTGTAGTTAAACTGTACAAACGACACGTAGCTGAAATTTTTTTGGTGTTTGAAAGTCGTGTGCATATTGAAAAAGTATTTAAGCCGAGACCAAATAATTATATTTTTTCGAAGTTCCAGTAAATAAAGATTCATAAACTTGATCATTTATTTCAGCAAAGCACAATAACAGAAATGCTACAAAAATTGGCATACTTTAGTGCAGAATTAATGGAACTTCGCATGCAATTAAGTAAATCCATCGATAAGGATATTCTTGGCATAAACGATGGAACCAGAATCTCCCAATTGACAATTTTGGATGATAAACTCCATAATTCAATAATCTGTGCTCTGAAGCTAGCCGATGAACGTCCAAACATTTCAATCTGTATAACTAGCGGTTGTAGGACTGGGCAAACGTAAAACGGTATAGTTGTTTTAATAATTTAATACTGACAGTAGTAATACCTTGCTTTTCTGGGCTATAAAAATTTAACAACTTGATTAAGCTAACAAAAAATAGCGCTATTTTTTACATTTGAAATTATATATCGATTTGACTGAATTTTTTCATACAATTTTGCGACAAATGACTTATCAATAAACTTGAAAACGCAAGATAAATCCATTCCATGAATTAACCTTATTTTAATGGCACAAATATTTAGGAAACAAATCTACTAAACCGAAGTAAACTTTGAGTTCATTTAACCGGATGTGCTCATAAAAGTTCAAGTCCCGCCTAAGTGCAATGTATATATATGGAAAGCAAAATTGGATATGCTTTCCATGTATTCATTGCGGATTTATCCTCGCTAGTCAGTTTTCAGTCGTGCTCTGATGATGATCATGGAATGTCGAAACGCGTCAGTACGTGTGACTGAAGGTAGTTTTGCTATGTTTTTCGTCGATTGGTTAAATACAATGTGATTGGTGTTTACTTGAAACTCGCAAACTTGATTTAAATAATTGTTACCACCACCCGCGCAATCAATGATTGTTTAATTGTTATACCATAACACTTCAAACGTAATATCCATTCTGATGATCCACGAGAAAAATGAACTAATAATAAATACTAATAATTAAAAACTGATAATTTAAGACAAAACATAGTACATAAGAAAAGAACCTCGATGTAGGAGGAAGTGGAAATTGTCTAAAGTACGAGATATACCTAGACAATTTACAGAAATCAGGTCAACTAGACTTTTACACACCACACCCCAAGTCAAGTAAACTTCACACGAAGGTCACATCAATAATATATCTTTCGTGCGGTTTTCAATATATTTATACTTAAGCAAGACACAACTTTGCAACTAACACTTCCACGAAAAGAAATGCCAGTTCCGTAGAAAGTGGCAATTCTATAAATATGCAACACAATCACGAAAAAACGATTGGATGTTACACCGCGCATAATTTAAACAAAGAACTAAACTGAGCGCAGCGACCCACCTGGTAGATGACATGTTTCTGTACTGTCCAATTTTATGTTCATCCAGTGGACACAGAAATGTCCGGCCAGACAATCGGAGTGCACAAGCTAGTAAGCCCAGGAATGGTAACATGAACCTTTCCAGTTCTAATAGAACACAGTCATCAGATAGTTTCATGTGAAACCTCGATTTTGGTCTAACTACTCATTAACAAGTAATTAAACGCGTGGTAGCAGAATGACAGAAAACGTGCCAGATTACAAGGGCATGTTTCGTCTGGCATCTGGGCATATAGTGCTAATCAGCCTTGGGTGGCAGACTATGTATAAAAACGATCCTCACCAGGAACGAGCGATCTAATGTTCTTTTACGACCCACATATAAATATGGCAATGAAGTATTAGTTAATACTTTCTTTTTAATTGCTGTGCATGATGATGATGAATTTTATGTTGGCTGAATTCAACTGTTTTTTACGCGTTAAAAGTTGTCCTTATTGTGTCATACGTCAATTTGACGCTGGCTGAAAAAAAGTGTTCAACAGAACAATTGGACCGAAGTTGTATGTAAAACGTAATTGAGAAATTGGAATTGCATGTGTCTAATTTTATTTCCACACGAAAAATACTTATTAAATGATTCATAAATGTGTCTACGGATATCAACGTTCGCTGATAATAACCAAAATGGGTCACTCTTCTTACAAAACAGTGATCAATTGTCTGTAAGCATCGAAAATATACAACTAGAAGAGCACAACTCTCACTAGAGTATAGCAAAACTGTACGTACAAATGCACTAAACACACGATCCTACACGTGTAAATTAATAAAATATGCTTTGAAGACGTCATAGATGCTTAAACATCAACATTGTACTTATTGCTTATATCGATTAATCATGTGAAGTACGAAACTTTGATGGAAAATAAACGGAAAGTCATCGAACACTAGAAAGATCATGGAAATATAATGAATGCAAATAACGTAATTTAATAATGTCAAGTATGCCAGTTTTAGTTCACAGGCCTAATATAGTCACACCTAGTGGGTACCGAATATTTACGTAACTAACCATTATATTTGTAAACGACATCACAGATTTATATAGTACGCCTGGCGTAAATAAAGAGTAGGTGTGCTTAAAAAAACTTATACAACGAAGCTTAATTACGTCAGGTTAAATTCCATAGACGCAACAATAGTAACCAGCAACATGTCTAAGATCACAATGTGATTGTCCAATAATGAGAGTAAAGTTTGTCGATCTACTATATGCTATGATAAACTATTTATCGTGTGGTACTATTAAATAGTCAGTGACACATAGACGGAAAAATTCCCCGCCTGATGACCAGCATGTCATAGACAATCGTACCAGAATATTTCACACGAATTTACTGATAACATAACATTATTTGATCATTTTCGTTACACTATTCTTAAAGAGGGCCAATCAATTTCCTACCTCTATAGCACTGGAAATCTATTCAAAACATCATATTCTCTTGTAATTGTGTATTAAGTGTAGCGCACCTAGTAACAAATTAATTTAAATATCATCAGTAGCAAATATGATTTAAACTCAATATTTTGCGGTGTGTAAGCATTCAGATTATCAATGCCGCGTTTTGCGTACGCGGGTAGTAGCTGTACACGGGCAGTTACACAAAGATCCGATTTGTCACTATTTCCAATTTTGTTTTGTCTTTGATCGGGTTGACTCATTTTTACTTCAATTGGAAATGCGGTTCTATCATATCTTTGTTTACTGGCGACGTTTCGGTGCCTACTTTCCAGCACCATCATCAGGCAACACAACACTGATCACAATAGCAGATTTAAGCAAATGTGGTAACCTCGTTCCAAAACCATTCTATTTATATATATTTGACTCAACACTATTTTAATCATAGGATTTGTCTCAGTAACTAAACTCAATATATAACTTGTTATAATTAGTAGACCAATCATTACAAAGAGCGGCATGTCCGTACTCGTCCCAATCAGGGTGGATTTCGCCCAGGCAAAGGCTGTGTTGATCAGATCTTTACATTACGGCGAGTTTTGGAACATCGCAACGAATTTCAACAACCAACCGTCGCTTGTTTTATTGATTTTCGAGCTGCTTTTGACTCTGTTGATCGCGACTCCCTATGGAACATCATGCTGCTCGACGGTATGCCCATAAAACTCGTCAATCTGATCAAGGCCTACTATGCAGCCACCAAAGCCAGAGTACGTGTGTACGGAGAAGAATCGGATGAATTCAGTCTGCACACAGGGGTTCGACAAGGATGTCCCTTGTCACCCATATTGTTCAATTATGCGGTTGACTGGATTCTGAGCAACGCGCTAACTGAGTTCCGAGGCGTTCAAGTATCAAATAACCTATGGCTGACGGATGTTGATTACGCAGACGATGTTGTTCTCCTTGCTGACAGCTTTGGGAGCATGCAAGCCGTTTTGGATCAAGTGGCCCAGTTTTCATCAGCCGTTGGTCTGGAAATCAATGCCGACAAAACGAAAGCCTTCGCCATCGGTGTATCTTCATCTGATGAGCAGCTCACGGTGTACGACAGCCCAATCGAAACAGTCGACGATTTTACGTACCTTGGCTCAAAAATACTTCCAACTGGTCAAGCAAAGAATGAAGTCCGAACACGCATCGACCGTGCCAGACTTGCTTTCTTACAATTGAAGAACTCACTCTGGAGAAGAAGTGAAATCAGCCTCAAAACAAAAATCCGAGTCTACCAGGCTACTGTTCGGCCTGTGCTACTGTATGGCTGTGAGACTTGGCCATTACGTTCTGAGGACTCCAAAAAGCTTGAAGTATTCGACCATTGGTGCCTTAGGTACATCACAAAGACAAAATGGATGGACCGAGTGTCGAACGCATCTGTTCGTCACCAATGCGGTGACATCATGCAACTATCCGTCTGGATCCAACATCGTCGACTTCAATGGTTCGGGCACGTACTACGCAAACCCGAAGACGAAATGGTACGGCAGGTGATGAACCCAGGTCAATGTGCAAACTGGCGCCGCCGCCGAGGCGGACAACTGAAGACATGGCTTGCAACAATCAAATCGGACATGGAACTCCTAGGTTTACGCAATGTTTATGGTCCGCGTCACTGGGAGCGTCATTGGCCCTCTTTATGTTCCGAAATGGCTGCCAACCGCCCGGCATGGAGAGGTTTAATCCGGGATATCAATGGAGCCGGCTTATCCTCTAAAAGGAGCCAGCCGCAGTAAAGTAAAGTAAAGTAAGTTACATGCATATATATATATATATATATATATATATATATATATATATATATATATTTATATATATACATATATATACTAATTATATATACAAGACATTTAACTCACACTGTTGTTTATATTTATATATATATGTTTTTATACATATTTATATGTATTTTATATATTTATATAAGGTGTGAATAAATAAATATACAATTTGATTAATTGGTAAATAAAAAAACAGTAAGAAAAGAATAAAATAATAATTTGAAATAGGCAAACATATATATATATATATATATATAGGATTAGGGATGTTAGTCTCATACTGTTGCTTATATTCATATATATGTTTTTATACATATTGACATGTATTTTATATATTGATATAAGGTGTGACTAACGTAATAAATAAATATATAATAAGAATAGAAATTATTCATATTTAATAATTATCAGTGGTCCTTTTTCTCTCTCTCTATATATATATATATATATATATATATATATATAAAGGTTTTACGATATTATATTTAGATATATGTGTAATGAAGTATTTTAGTCATATCAGCAAATATTCTTATGCAATTATTTCCAAAAGTTGATTAACTTCGCATTGTGCTTACGATTAGTTTTTTGCAAAACGTTAGTTGTCCAGGCTATCTCTATCTTTCTCTCTTTAATCGTTCACCTAAGCGTCGATATAACATTCACTCTCCATCCATCTACGTTACTTGCTGCTCCATATTTGAACTAGTTTGTTGCTATGTGCGCAATACCTCACACACCATTGTATACATTAGAGTTCCCGGCTTTAAATAAAATACAGTATATGATAATCAAGGTTTTAGTTTTAGCATTTTTTAAAAATTTTGATTACCGTGACATAGTAGCAATACCGTTATAACAAATAACAAAAGGTTCGATACTGTCTCTCTCCCCTAAAATATTCTGCATACGAGATGAGATGAGGTATAGGTGAGGTAATGATTGGTCTACTAATTATAACAAGTTATATATTGAGTTTAGTTACTGAGACAAATCCTATGATTAAAATAGTGTTGAGTCAAATATATATAAATAGAATGGTTTTGGAACGAGGTTACCACATTTGCTTAAATCTGCTATTGTGATCAGTGTTGTGTTGCCTGATGATGGTGCTGGAAAGTAGGCACCGAAACGTCGCCAGTAAACAAAGATATGATAGAACCGCATTTCCAATTGAAGTAAAAATGAGTCAACCCGATCAAAGACAAAACAAAATTGGAAATAGTGACAAATCGGATCTTTGTGTAACTGCCCGTGTACAGCTACTACCCGCGTACGCAAAACGCGGCATTGATAATCATCTTTTTTTTTTTTTTTTTTTTTTTTTTTTTTTTTTTTTTTTTTTTTTTTTTTTTTTTTTTTTTTTTTTTTTTTTTTTTTTTTTTTTTTTTTTTTTTTTTTTTATTCAAGGGCATGTTTCGTCTGGCATCTGGGCATATAGTGCTAATCAGCCTTGGGTGGCAGACTATGTATAAAAACGATCCTCACCAGGAACGAGCGATCTAATGTTCTTTTACGACCCACATATAAATATGGCAATGAAGTATTAGTTAATACTTTCTTTTTAATTGCTGTGCATGATGATGATGAATTTTATGTTGGCTGAATTCAACTGTTTTTTACGCGTTAAAAGTTGTCCTTATTGTGTCATACGTCAATTTGACGCTGGCTGAAAAAAAGTGTTCAACAGAACAATTGGACCGAAGTTGTATGTAAAACGTAATTGAGAAATTGGAATTGCATGTGTCTAATTTTATTTCCACACGAAAAATACTTATTAAATGATTCATAAATGTGTCTACGGATATCAACGTTCGCTGATAATAACCAAAATGGGTCACTCTTCTTACAAAACAGTGATCAATTGTCTGTAAGCATCGAAAATATACAACTAGAAGAGCACAACTCTCACTAGAGTATAGCAAAACTGTACGTACAAATGCACTAAACACACGATCCTACACGTGTAAATTAATAAAATATGCTTTGAAGACGTCATAGATGCTTAAACATCAACATTGTACTTATTGCTTATATCGATTAATCATGTGAAGTACGAAACTTTGATGGAAAATAAACGGAAAGTCATCGAACACTAGAAAGATCATGGAAATATAATGAATGCAAATAACGTAATTTAATAATGTCAAGTATGCCAGTTTTAGTTCACAGGCCTAATATAGTCACACCTAGTGGGTACCGAATATTTACGTAACTAACCATTATATTTGTAAACGACATCACAGATTTATATAGTACGCCTGGCGTAAATAAAGAGTAGGTGTGCTTAAAAAAACTTATACAACGAAGCTTAATTACGTCAGGTTAAATTCCATAGACGCAACAATAGTAACCAGCAACATGTCTAAGATCACAATGTGATTGTCCAATAATGAGAGTAAAGTTTGTCGATCTACTATATGCTATGATAAACTATTTATCGTGTGGTACTATTAAATAGTCAGTGACACATAGACGGAAAAATTCCCCGCCTGATGACCAGCATGTCATAGACAATCGTACCAGAATATTTCACACGAATTTACTGATAACATAACATTATTTGATCATTTTCGTTACACTATTCTTAAAGAGGGCCAATCAATTTCCTACCTCTATAGCACTGGAAATCTATTCAAAACATCATATTCTCTTGTAATTGTGTATTAAGTGTAGCGCACATAGTAACAAATTAATTTAAATATCATCAGTAGGAGTCGGTATTACGCCCTTTACCCACCATATATTTTGGTGAGGTATGTTGGATAATAGGACACTATGATCTATAATACGAATTTGTAAACCAGCAGTAGTGAAGCTAACTTCGGCAATGCTACTTCAAAGCTAACTCACTATTATATATATATATATATATATATATATATATATATATATATATATATATATATATATATATATCATCATCATCATCATCATGTCCAGCCACACAAAGTCAAGTGACTAATGTTTCACTGCCATATAACCATAAGGAGTGAAAAAATTATATAAGTGAATTTAGACAAATTATTAGTGATATTTACGAGAGAGAGGTAGAGAGAAGGAATACCTTGCTACTATGAGTAAATTTATCAGGATAACTCACAGAAATGAGGCAAACTAAACCTCTCCACAACACCATTATGGCCAAGTTAGCATTAGGGCAAGGCGACATCAGCAATACAGCTTCCTTGCGGATTTCACTGTATCACGTCATAAACAAACCAAACCTACGTTATTGATAGAGCTCCCAAGATATGTAAACCTGTTGACTATGTCAAGATCTTCATTCTGCAGTCGCAAGGTTGGAGTGAGTGGTGGGTGATCCTGTAACAGTATCTTACATTTAGAGGGTGCGAATTTCATACCGAAAGACGGAACAACGTCTGCTAATCTATTTAAGGTGGTCTGGGCAGCATGCTGATTGTCGAATAATAGTACGATATCGTCCGCATAGTCAAGATCGACCAGTTTATCTCCCGGAAGAACTACAACTCCAGCGTCCTGAATGTGTGGGAGAGTGTTGTTCATAATAGCATCGATTACAAAATTAAACGAAAATGGGGAAAGTGGACATTCTTGACGAACACCACTGCTGGTTGTAAAGTTATGCGTTAATTCGTTGTAGACCTTAACGCGACCAGAAGTATTTGTTTAGAGAGCTCGTATAATATTAACAAATTTTGTGGGCACACCGCTTTTCGACAAGATATGGAATAAAACATTGCGATCCACCGAATCAAATGCAGTCTTTTAAATCTGGAAAGACGACTATTGTGGGACGCTGATATAAATGTCTCTGTTCGAGAACTTGCCTTAATGTGAAAATATTATCTATACAACCTCGTCCTGCGCGGAATCCGGCCTGTTCTTCTCTTGTATGTGATTCACATGAAGCGCTAAGACGACGTAGGATAATCGAAGCAAATAACCTTGATACGACCGGAGTCAAACTTATACCACGATGGTTATCGCATGAATTACGATTGCGTTTTTTGAAGATGGGAATGATGGTCGACCGACACGGGCTATTGCATCAGTACCTGATACTAACACTATGGACTCCGAAGAGGTTGCCAAGTCGGTACACGGTAACAACAAAATGTATTTAAATGTACACTAAAGTTCGCCCAAATCGATAATTAAAATTATTTCTGAACACTTACTCATCGGTGTTCATTAAAAGTTCATATTTTTGTCATGTCTCTCAGTTAAACTAGAACTTGCTGAGCGGCAGATTCCCATCATCGTAAATTGATAAATATGGGCTACACTTGACATACCAGTTTCCTTTTTAAAACGTCAGAATAAAATCTAGTCTTATCTAAACGCAAATAAACATCCAAATTATTGCGATTTTAAACTTCATAACTTCAAAAATATAAACCATCTCATCCACATAATGTAACAGTATCGGGCTTAATCGGCATACAAAGACCAGCAGACAACAAAGAGTTTATTGTGCATGTGTTCCACCACAACAAACCGTAGTAAGCGTCGCCATTCTACTTTCTGTCATTTTTCTGAGGATCGTTATTTCGTTTACCAGATTAATGCCATTCTGCAGTATCCGGAACAGTTTCACGCTGAGAGCCCTAACTGTAAGCTCATCTATAGTACCTCGTTTGAAACTCCTTAAAACCTACCTTAGTAAGGTGAAGCAAATATTGAATACTGAAAAATGTTCACAAAATAAACAAAGTAATACAGAAGTATTGACAAACCTTTCGGAATGCTGCCTTCAGATAGTTTGGATCGGTGTGTTTAGCAAAATGACAAGAAACAGGAAACTGCCGTGAATCGACCTTCAGCACAGGCGGAGGCCTGAGACACAAATTGTTGGATGAGCTCGTTATTTGATCACACAACTTAATACGCTTTGCCTTTTTATCACGTGGCTTCGACCTACGTTGTTTACCACTGACTTTCCACTGGCTATCGCTATCTGATAATGAAGAAGCAGAGTCAGTATCATGGCCAGACGAATCTGAACGAAGGTCTTTGTCAGTTAGTGAATTTGACGCTGAGTAAGTATAAAGCAGTGGGTTGTTCGCGAAATCTTCAACTCTCAGTGTGGCCGACATAATGATGACCTTCAGCGGAACCAACTTGGATTCTTAGGCAAGTCACAGTAAACGTAATAAATAAACAAAAAAGATTCAACATAAGCGAGAAAAGCTTAATTACTCTACAGTTATTTAGACAGATATTATAGGATATTTACTTTTAAAATGCACTAGAAGCAGTAGTAGTAAATTGTTACAATATAAATTTGTGAGTTAAAATATTTTTGAATATAAGTTATGTAAGCTGAGATATATTTCATTTACGTAAGCATATTTTTTCAATTAATAATACGGTGCAGTAAAAAAAGGCCATTTGAATTCCGCCAGATCTCAACTCGATTGAAATATCTTGTACTCTGTATAATAAACTCAGAAAGGCAAATTGGAGCGAGTAGGGTTGCATTTATAACTTATGCAGCAGTACACCTTAAGCGGAAATGCATCTAAATAAGCACACACACACACACACATACACAAAAAATTAAATTCGATTAATGTAATTTTTTTAATATTTAACTTTGAAGACAATACAACTGGCAGCTTTCGCAGCCCATAGCCCCTTTTCATTTCCTGCAAAGACAAATACGAGAGAATAAATACAGGTGGGAACAGAAGAATCAACCAATTTCAGCATGAGCGGAAAGTACAATCTCGTGTACATTCGTTTAGAGCTTACTGGCGAATCATCAGTAGGAGCCTGTTTTACGCTTTATATCCACTATATAATTGGATGAAAATGTGGAACAACTGTACTGTCCTAACTTCCCACATTCTTCAGCCAAATATATAATGGGTAAAGATTACAATACAGGCTACTAATGATGAATCGCCAGTAAGCACGAAACTAACGTGCACATTAGAGTATACCTTCCGTTCATGCTGAATTTTGTTTGTCCTTCTGGTCCAATTTGAGAATAGACGATTATAGTTTACAACGGAAAACATTTCTTAAGCAGACATTGAAATAGACAGTACAAATATTAGGACAGTGCAGTTATAATTTATCAAAAAGGATATCTTAGATGTAATTATTCCTAGAGAATAAAGTTTCAATGCCAAGAGCTAGTAGGACGTTTCACAAGAAAGCAAGCTGGACTGGGTATTATATCCATTATTCCAGTAGTGAAACAAGGGCGTACAAAAGGAACCTCATAATCAATCTGAACACACGAATTCGCAGACATCGTTTACCTTAGAACATCGAATTAGAGCTAAACATGCTCCGCGAAACGTTGAGAAATAATGGCTATCCCGGCTGGTTTATCGAATATAATTTGAGGCAATACAGTGAAACCAAGATCAATTTGGAGCAAAACAAAATACCTTTTGTTGGGATCTTCCAGGTGAGATTTTCAAAAGAAAAGTAATTCTAGCGACTAAAGCTCCGTTTCCTTCAATAAAGGCGAGAGTTGTGTTCAACACAACAAAACCTATGTATACTAATGAAAAAGACAACTTCTTTGTCATGTCAAAAACTATTATCTTTATACAAATTTGAATGTACCTGCAACGCTCAGTACATCGGCAGATCGAAAAAGGGGCTCGAAACTAGAATAAATCCGCATATCCCTTAAAAATAATTAAATCGTGGTGCAGCTCCTGCAGATATATATATATATATATATATATATATATATATATACAATCTCCAAGCAAACGAACAGTCCAATACTTTTTATCTATAGATATACAATAGTTGTCTAGAGTTCAGTGAAGATAGGACTAGTCTATTACTACAGAAATGAATCCAGAATCATATCAGAATTGACAGAGCTAGCAAAGGGAGAACGTTTACACAATAGCCGAAAATATTTTTTTTCATAGGAAGAAACGTTGGGATTACCTAATTCGTTTAAGTCTAACCTATCCACAAAATCATGGTTTTAGTACATTTTACAGCTTTAGTGCAGATCATGGGTCTTGGTAATATTTTAATATGTTTTTGTTACTAGGAATGTCATAAGTAGTACTTAAAGCTTTAATGCTATATCTCCCAAAAGGATCGAATATTTAACATTAAATAATACAAACTACAGAAAAAAGCTCACGCCTAAAGCTGACAGTTGGAAATCCAAATATAATGAGACCGAAAGAATAAGAAACAGAAAAACAGAAATTATTTCAATCAAGTTTTCAAGCTTGAAGTAAACAACAATCCCATTATATCGGACCAGTCAACGAACAGCATAGCTAAACTACCGTCAGTCACACGTACTGACGCGTTTCGACCGTCCACGATCATCATCAGAGTAAGACAGCAAACTGATTAGCGAGGATCAAACCGCAGTGTAAAGCAAAATTAGATATACGGTTCTCACCTCTAGTAGTCTCGTATACATTATACTTGACTTGATCATGGAAGGTCGCAACGCGTCGGTTCGTGTGACTGACGGTAGTGTTGCTGTGTTGTTCGACAAATGGTTGAATTCAATGGGATTGCTGTTTACTTCAAGCTCGCAAACTTGATTTAAATAATTTTTAACACCACTTGCGCAATCATTGATTGTTTAAGTGTATTAGAAAAACTGAAAATCGTTTATAAAACCAATAAAGTAATTTCCGTTTCTTCAGCAATAATAAAGTTTAAGTTTTGGCAATATTAAACATACAAAAACACAAATAAGGATTTTTTTAGATATTCAAAGTTGCTATCTTAATATAATCATCAATCCCATTATATACACACAAATTTGTCAGTATGAACTAAGCATTATGTAGTGCAAAAAAGGCAATTCATCGTCCTTATTGGGAAATCTTGAAGTAATGCTTAGTATTTGCCGCGGACAGGGCTCGAATATGTGCACGTCTGCTTCGGATTTGGTGACTAAATACTGAGGCACCCTGCCGCTTGAAATCAGTCTATTGTATGAATTGCTTATTCCGCATAATACAATACTTGATTTATACTGACAAATGTATATATAGACAATAGAATTGCTGTTTATATCAAGCTCACAACTTTTATTTTTAAAATAATTTTTATTACCGCCCGCGCAACCAATGACCGATTAATTATCAATCAAGAATTTTCTCATTGAGTATATACCCAGTGATATCGATAAAGAGACAAAATAAGAATTAATATAGACGATTAACGTTTAAGAACGGAACCAACGAACTAACCTATAAAAGTTAAATAAACTAGGCTTCCAATATACGTGTATGCGCTTCCATCGTTTTAAAACCATGATAATGCCAGTTGATGAACAAATTGGTTCCTCATTATCGCAAATATCAATACAACAGATTTTAATACTGATGCTAAATTGCTATATAACCAGGAGTGAAGTAAATGCATAAAAATAAATAATACCGCGTTGAAAAAAGTTATTTTAAAGAAAATCGCCAACCAAGAGGGAAGTGCACTAAGTTCATATTGAGACTATACAGGAATGACGCAATTTATGCCTATACACACAGCGTTATGCCTAAGTCGAATTTAGGGCAAGGTGACAACGCTATAAACGGGGTATGGACAACGCCAATTTTATTTTTTACATATCAGATTATTACGTGCACTGACAAGCATGTATATTCTAACTTTTTCTGTAACTTATAGCTATTGGTCCTTGTTTGCGGAGAAATAACTTAAACGAAATTCTGCATTAGGTGTTACGCACCTAATAAAACGTTGTTAGAATGTATCAAGAGGATATGATAAAGCAGGAACAAAACGTTCAATATCAATTAGACATGCGTTTCGTGCTTACAACTACATCCTCATAAATACTGCAGACCATTAGTGCAAATCAGAATGCAGATAACTGTGAATGCGTTGCACTTTGATCATATGGAGTATAAAATGTTTTTGGTGGCTATGAGCAAAACTAAATCGGTCAAATATATGAAAACCAGCAAAAAACGAAATCTGTTGTCACACGTTCCATTGATTCTTCGCCATTATCATAATCAAAATCATTCAGTCATGAAAAAGCCAATAGTAACTAATTATATAACAGTTAGATACTTTTTTTGGGCGGAGAACTTATATATATGCAATTATGCATTAGGTACTGCACAACTAGGAACAAATTAATTCCAATATGGTCAAACTTGAGCTAATTTGTTACTAGGTTTGAGACACCTAATACATAATTACAATAATAATAAATGTTTCATTTCCATATAACCGTAGGAAGCAAAACAAAAAAAAACAGGTAAATTTTTATAAATAACGGAAAAAATAATAATTAGTGTGATTTACTAGAGAGATATAGAATGAGTATATTTATCTAGATAACTCTAAGACATAATATATTGTACAAGTAATCATGCGATCCATATTATCAACTGATTTACGAAAGAAATAAAACTTATGAATCAATTAAGTCTACAAAGCAAAAATGTTACACGCTGGAATTGAAGAAACAAAACTGAACACCACTACGAATTGTGGAAGGAAAACAACAACGGCAATGTCAGGGCACAAATAGCATATTTACGACGTTAGTCTCTCCCTTAAGGAATATGTATCTTCTAAACAAGGAGTATTATATAAAAACGGAAGCAGTGTTTAAATCAAATATCAGTCGATTATCTAAATTAACATATAGTGACAAAATACATCAAATTAAATCCTGTCGTTATAATTAAATCTCATATTAAATTGCATATGCCATAAAGTCTGTATAATAATGACGTAGTAAGAACTTTATGTTGAACGTGATACGAAAATTCTAACAGAAAAAAGATTGACCGAAAATCAAGCTGGCAAATAGTTGAAACGTGTGTAATTCAAATGAAGCAAGGATGGGTTGTGAGATCCTTAACAAATTGCCCCGGGTTCAAATCACGTCTGTGACATTTCAGCAAAATAAAAATGTGTGCCCAATAATGAAACACATCTTCAATAACTGATGATTCACTGCCATATAGCCAGAAGAAAATTTGTTTTTAAATATTTCCGTAAAAAAATAGTTAAGAAACGTTTTTCAATTTAAAAGACGGACCAAAAACAGTGGTTTTTTAAGCAAGCAAAATATTGATAATTTAAACTGATTTATGAAGGCAAAGACCTAATTGAGCCCTCTTAATATACACCATTAACGAAAAGCCAGTTTTAAGACAAGGCGATATCAGCATTATGTACATCTGGCGCCGATTGAGAGAAGAATGCTCTACTGGGCAACTGAGTTGAAGACATACGTAAAACATGACCGTCCTCATAGTTGAAGGGGCCTTATTTGTGTCTAACGCAAAGTGCTGGATGATTGCTCGAACAATACGCCTACGGATTTCAGCATTGCTTAATTGTTGTCGGTTGCATTTGTGGCTTATATTTTTCAAACAACGGTGGTCGAATTAGTTCAAATATGACCATAAGGAAAAACCAAAGACAGCATGAAGGGAAAGTATAATCTTTTGCACGTTTATTTCGTGCTTGCTGGCGAGTCACCAGTAGGAGCCGGTATAACACCCTTTACCCAGTATACATTTGGGTGAGAAATGTGGGAAAATATGACGGCATAATACTGGCTCCTACTGATGAATCACCAGTAAGCACGAAACGAATGTTTATCCCTCTGGTCATATTTGAACTAATTTGTTACTAGGTGCGCAACACCTAATACATAATTGTATATATATATATATATATATATATATATATATATATATATATATATTACCTCCACTACAAACTGTATCTAACGGTGGCCGAGTGCACGTAGTCTTCGATTCTAAACCATTCATTTCAACAGCATATAAATAAACTGCATTTACAGACGCATTGTACACACTATATTTAAGACAAAGGGAGATACTTGTGTTTCTACTTAATGGAAATAAGTGGAAAAAGCCACTCTAGTTTTCGTAGCTATCATATTGACTTCGCCACTCATAAATCTCGAGTTATAGATACAGTTACTCAGATATGTAAAACTGTCAACTACGCCTCAAATCCGCACTTAAAGCAGCAGAGATGAAGTGATCGACCAATGATCCTTATAAGTAACTTAAATTCAGAGGATACTAATTGTACACCGCCAGACGGAACGACAACTGTTAATCTACTCAAGATTGCCTGGATAGAATCACGATTACTGAATAATAATACAGTAGCGTCTGCATAATCAAGATGAGCTAATGAACTGCCGGGGATAACTGCGATACGTACAATCTGAAGGCATGAGAAATTATAGTTCCACAAAGGCATCTATTATAAAACTAAACAGCCAAGGGGACAGTGGATATCCTTGAAGGGCACCACCACTAGTAGAAATGTTGTTCGATAATTAACTGTAAAACTTAATGAGACCATTAGTGTTTGTGTAGAGAGTACGTATGATATTTAAAATTTAACCAACGTACCAATTTTTAACAGAATATTAAACTGAATATTGCGATCTACTGCGAAAAATACACACTCAAAATCAAGAAATATGGCTATTGTAAGACGGCAATATCACATCACTGTTCAAGAACTTGACTAAATGTAAAAATATTGCCTGTAAAACCTTGTACCGGCAGATGTCTCTTGTATATGATTCACGCGATGTACTGAGAAGGCGGAAAATAATCGATGCTTATACCACAATGGTTAATACACGAATTTAGTTTAACCTTCTAGTAGATCGGAATGATGTTTGACCAGCCCCATTCATTTCAAATAATACTAAAATGACTGGACAATGCCCGCAAAATTTTGTGAAGTAGCGTCAGTGATTGATTTATTTTTTAAATTTCATAGAACTCACCAAAATTATCACAGCCATTAAAGACTGTTACTGGCCTAACTGACAGGAGATTGATCATAACCGTTTAGCACCAGAAATAGTCAAGGTAACTTTACTAGACACCAGACAGAATTTCTGTCTAAGCATTGGTTTAATTGATTTCATAAATAATAATACAAATATGTACAATCAAAACTGACTATTGGCGACAGCATTATTATCTTGACAAGCTCCACTATTGTATTGTTTACGCCGCAGCCGAGATATGAGCACAAGAAATCCAAGTAAAACATCTGTAAACACTGAACGTTCATGAGCCTCATCCAAAAGAATAGCCGAATACCGCGACAATTTAAAATCCTTGAAAATAGGTAGAATAAAAGTAAACATAAAATCACGCAAATAACTAAGAAAATATGTTCTAGTTACGCTGGAATGACCTTTACCGATAGTATTGGAATAAATCTATACCCTACTATCTGGAGCATCGAGTTTTACTGCGCAGTATTGGTGGACGAGAATAAGCCTGTCGGACACACAGGGCAAGAGCCGGCCACTAAATGAAAATTTGGCAAATGGGCGTAGCAATAGATTATCTGTAGAGATTGGGTCTTTATAGATAGGTGTAAGGTAATCCAAGACAATGCAAGCTTCATTTGTGCGATGATTTCTCACCATGAACAAGAAAACCAGTTTTTTTTACAGACACAAGGCGTAACGATTTGAAAATTGCAAATGAGGCGGTGACATTTCATAGCACCTGGATCGAACGCAATCAGCTAAGCAATCAAAACGGCTTTCCACTGTTCAGATTGACAGCGTTTCACGGATGCTCTACCAATTCAATCTAGGGATTCTATTAATATTTTGGGCATCTAGAATTTGATTGCAATTCAATTGCATGTGATAGTCTGTATTCCGCACGCGTAAGCATGCAATAAAAGCGTAGGCAATTGAACAACAATTCTTCATAAACGCCTAGGCATTGACTAAACTAACTACAGCCGCTAGTTCACCAAAAAGAATATCTACCGCTATTATGCTCGACCAATATAATCACGGCTGCAATGAATCGACGAGGCACCAATCGCCAGCATTTTACGCCATAAAATGATCGGTTATATTTGTATGGACCTCGGGTCAAATTATTGTAGTGCTTAATCTTATTGATGCGCCAATAATTCATTAAACAAAGTCTAAGCTCTATAAAGTCCGGCTTCGGTTGATCATTCTTTGGCTGCCTGGCTATTTCGTGGCATCTGACATTGCTATTTTGTTAGTCGGAAACTTTGATAAGTGGCAAATTTCACATAAAAATTCCGACGAGAACACTGTTTCCAGCATTCTCTATGTCCGCTCAATTGTAAATTGCTACATCGGATTCCTCGAGCTCTTCAGTAGCAGGACGTACCAGTTTATTGACAATAGCTAGTCACCGCCAATGCAGAATTATTTTGGGACCGGCGAAGATGTCTATATGACAATGGGTATCATTAATCACCATCATTATCAAGCACAGCAAAACAAAAGTTGTTAGCAACCGATGCTTCACTTTCATATAACCATGAGAAAAAAAGACAAAATTATTTAAAATTGATTCATAACGAGATCTATTTAATTCGTATATTGGCCGATAAAAAACAGAAGTAAGGCAAACTATACCTCTACACAACAACACTATGGCCAAGCCAGCGTTAGGCCAAGACAACTCACCCAAATTAAGAAAATAAAGTTAAAAATTTTCGACTAGAAATCTTCAATAAGATTGCCACTGTGTTCGACTCAACGCCATATCACGCTATATGAGACACTCAAGGACCTCATTCATAAAGACGAGTATCGTGTGACCAAATTGGAATGTTCTTGGCTTTATCTGATTCTGCCAAGTCAAAATCTTCTCACATTGTCTCTCATGCTGTTCTGGCACTGAGTGAGAGAATAATGCTCTACTAGGCAATCGAAATGAAGAAATAGGTCAAACGTGACCGAGCCAACAGTTGATAGAGCCTTATTTGTTTGTCTAATGGGGAATGCCTGTGGTCAAATATTTGCCTTTTTATTTATCAACTGTAAGGATCCATGTCACACTTGTATATAACAGAAACGCACATACAGAGGAATTGTACACACGATATTTAAGGTACAGTGAAATACTCGCGTAACACCATAAACGGTAATGGTTTGAGGATGTCATGCTAACTTTCACGATTTTCATACTCACCTCGTAAGTCATAGTGCCCGAGTTATTGATAGAGCTGCCAAAATTAATAAATCTATCAACTACACCCAACCGCATAATTGGAGTGAGTCGCGTATACCATAAGACAGAACCACGACTGCCAATCTATTCAAGATGACCAGAGCAGAATCTCGATTGTTGAATACAACATCGACTAATCTACCGCCCCGGAAAACTCCATCAAATGCACCCTGAATTTACGGAAGTATATGCATTATAATGTCTATTGCAATATTAACCAAAAATTAGGAAAGTGGACAGCCTTGACGAACATCACTGTTGATAGCAAAGTTGTATGTTAAACAGTTGTAAACCTGAACGTGATCAGAATCGTTCGATCGGATCCCGTATTGTCTAATATGAATGTTCTTGACTTTAGCTGCTTCTGCCAAGTGAGACTTCCCTCTTTGTTCTTCCTGCCGATTTGGCGCTGGGAGAAAGAATAATGCTATATACAAGTCGATCAAATTGAATACCACCGCCCAAGTAATCCTTTATTGTTGAAGCTGCAAACAGTTAATGCTCGTGACTGAAGAGAAATTGTGCAGCCGACAGTTCCAGTCAAGTGCCATATACTTGAGGTGAGAACTGCATTTCCAATTTTGCTTATATATATATATATATATATATATATATATATATATATATATATATAAATTGTGGTTGGATCCTCGCTAGTCAGTTTTCCGTAGTATTCTCGATTGTTGAATTATAATACAATATCAACTAATCAACCACCCCGGAAAACGCCGACACTTTTATCCTAAACGTAACAAAGTGTATTGTTTATAAATGTTTAATAAAGAATTAACCAAACTTTGGAAAGTAGACAGTCATGCTGAAAAACATTGCTGATGGCAAAGTTATATATTTATCAGTAGAAGACCTGAACGTGACCAGGATTGTTCGATCGAGTTCCGTACTGTCTAATTGTAATGTTCTTGACTTTAGCTGCTTCTGCGAAGTCAAAGTTATCATGACGATCTGACGCTGGGTGAGAGAATAATGCTCTCAAAGGCGATCGAATTGTAGGCCACCGCCTAAGTAATCCATTATTGTTTAATTGTTTACCAATTTATATGTAGCTGAAGCTGCAAAAAGTTAATGCTCGTGATCGTCGAAAAGTTGTGCAACCGACAATTCCAGTTAAGTGCAATGTATGCAAGACTACTTGAGGTGATTGGTGTTTACTTCAGGCTCGAAAACTTGATTTAATAATTGTTACCACCACTCGCGCAATCAGTGATTGTTTAATTGTATTAAATATATACATATGTCGCGAAAGTTGCAAAAATGTTACGTGCATGACTGCATAGAGATTGTGCAGCTGATATTTCCAGTCAAGCAAAATACAAACCCAAATTTGTTTTGGTAAACTTGATTTAAATAATTTTTCAAAAACAGTTTTCTAAGATATGTTAGCATACACTTTTCGCTAGCTTAGCGTTGAGCATTAACTTGGATGTTCAAAATAATATCCATAATGTAGTACACGTTATTCAAATTGTGATCTAAAAATTATATCTTGTAATTCTTTGACATCTTATATATGGTCAAGCGTTGGACTTTCACAGTTAACATAATTGCCTTGTCAAATTAGAATTGTCTAATTTTTTGTGTGTCAAACTCATTCAAACTAATTCGTTCATTAAAGAACGATGTAATATCTTCTTGTGATAAAAGTTGTATCTGTGGTTATTAAACTTTAAGCTTCTCTGACATAAAGATGTAAATATTTAATTTTGGCTAATAGTGAGGAGAGCTCAATAGGAGCGCAAATGTTCTACAAAGCGAATTGCACTTGCTACCTTATTTGAGGATTAATTTATATGAACAATATATTAGGCAAAGTAATCACATCGGAACCAATCTAAAGTAAAGGGGAATACGCCGCAGAGTAAGCACAATTTTTTCTTTCCAGTTGATCTTCAAAAGGAAATTTTCGAGAGGACAGTAATGCGAGCAAATAAATCCTATTTGCCCTCGAAACCAGTGAGAATTTCGTTCAGTAAAATAATTATGCTAATTATTTAAAAGACAACCAATTTGTGGCGTCCGCACCACTCATCGTATACAAATTTCAATATGTACGCAGCGCACAGCATGTAGGTTGATCTAAAACGAAGCTCTTAATAAGAAAAAATCAGTATCTTCCTCAAACTTTTTTAACCAGGTTCAACTTCTGCATAAACAGCAATCTGTGAACATATGCGACTCAAGGGTCACGCCGTCGGTAATAATTTTCCGGTATTAAAAAAGTAATACCAGTAAAAATGCTTATAGATTCCCAGATTATCGCAATTTAAAAAGCTTTTTCTTGCTTAAATTTCTGAAAGATAATACAATATATGTAAATTTAGATTGGAATAGAAAAATCACCATCCAGGCTTCAGAAGTAACATACTTGACTTTAAAAAGTGATGCACCAAGTGTGAGCGGGCACATTTAAAATAAAAGCCGTGACAGACCATATGGTTTTACGAGAAAGAATTGCACATTCCAACGCACCAGGAAAAACATGGTTAAACTGTGATTGATTAAGGCAAATCTACGTTATGATTGGAATAGCACAAACAAATTCCCAAGATTGGCAGCATAATTAATGTTACTCAAGAAATGTTATTCAAATGCGCGGTTTTGCACTCTCTCTCATATATATATATATATATATATATATATATATATATATATATATATATATATATATACTCGAGATCAACTAATGTAATTCGTTAGAAAAATGGAGAACTATTCAGAGAGGCTACGAACACAGTAAGCCCTTGGTGACCAGACATTTGTGTACCTTAATTAAACTAGAACACATTGTCAACAGCGATCAGTCGACAAAAGTGTTATGTGTGATATAACGGAATAGCTTCCTTGTACTATTGAAGCGAGTATGTTCTGCGCCGGCTGTTGACAGGCAACATATCCATAAATAGTTGCATACTGTTTGTTGCGGAGAACTA
Organism: Eudiplozoon nipponicum; assembly: GCA_029291075.1. Lineage (NCBI taxonomy): Eukaryota > Metazoa > Platyhelminthes > Monogenea > Mazocraeidea > Diplozoidae > Eudiplozoon > Eudiplozoon nipponicum. The sequence goes on from JAQBSW010002902.1 coordinate 47,289, forward strand.
ATATATAACCAATTGTGTATTAGGTGTTGCGCACCTAGTAAAAAATGTTTCAAATATGACCAAAGGATAACTCAAGACAGCATGAATGGAAAGTATAATCTCGTGTACATTTGTTCCGTGCTTACAGGCGAGTCATTAGTAAGAGCCGGTATTACGCTCTTTATTTACTATGTATTCTCGAGAGGGTATGGATTTGCTAGAGTAACGGATGTTCAGAAATAATCGTAATCTTCAATTCTGGCAAACTTTAGCATACATTGAAATCAAACGTGTTGGAAAACCTATGTCTGACTCACAACCATATAGTGTTAGTATCATGTACATTTTCGGTATTATAATGTTGATATTGCGGTACCAACCTAATAAATCTATAGTGTCTGTACCTTATAGATCTTTAGTAATATATATATATATATATATATATATATATATATATATATAAGGAAGTTAGCTTCACTACTGCAGGTTTACACATTCGTATAAGTGATGTTACCGTCCTATTTTCAAACATACCTTAGCAAAATATATGGTGGTTAAAGGGCGTAATATCGAATCCTACTGATGAGTCGCCAGTAAGCACGAAACGAATGTGCACAAGATTATATTTTCATGATTACTGCGAAATGTGTTAACTGATATCGATCAAGACCAGAGTGTATGGATTTGCTGGAGTATCAGGTTTTCAGGAATAGTTGTATTTCTCAATTTTGGTGAACTGTAGCATACATTGAATTTCGTGTTGGTACCATGTACAGGCTTCGCAACCGTAATGTTAGTTCCTGTACCTTTTCGGTACCATAATGTTGGTGTCGGGTACTGACACAATATCCTTAGTGTTTATATCTTTTACAGGCTCAATAAATATATTATATATAGTGAGATAGCTTTGAAGTCGCATTTTCGAGACTTTATGTGACGTTAGCTTCACTACTGTAGGTTTACTCATTTGTCTAAGAGATTGTACCGTTCTATTTCTTCACGTTTCTAACCAAAATATTCAGTGGGTAAAGGGCGTGATACCGGCTTCTACCAATGAGTCACTAGTAAGCACGAAACAAATGTTTACATTCATGCTCTCTTTGGTTTATCCATCATACAAATTTGCAAAATCAGAAATAAACAGCGTGAGTCTCAATATTGTAAAAAAGAGATTGAAAATACTCAAAAAAAGTTTTAAATTTATTTATAATAAAAGTGACATCACAGCAAGGTTTTATTTTAATGGATTGTGAATCTAGAAGTAAGCTTTGGTGAAATGAACACTGATAGAAATTTATTTAAATTAAGTCTACTCCACGAATGAAATTTCAATAGTACGAAAATAATTATTAATTTAATTTAGTGAAATTAAGGTGAACTGAAATTTTGACCCTCTAAGTAAATTCAGTTTTGGGTGTTGCGGCGGCTACTATTAATGAATATCCAGTAACCTCATAAAGCAATTACTAATGCGATTACACCTAAACAGGCTATTGATTTAAAGGCGTTTTAATTTTAAATAATTTAACTTAAGACCTGGTATGAATAAATTTTATGCAAATAAGTTTTAATTTTTAAAGATGACACCAGAACAGATACATGGCTATGATGTCTTATTAAGGATTAGCAGTGTTACGATCAAGTCTCTAAAGAAATTTATTAGCAAACTAACCTGTTTAAGTTCTTGAAGAAGAATACCATCGGTCATAAATTTAATTTCAGTCTGTTTAGCCACAGACTTGTCATGACGAATATGATAGGAAATTTCCCTAAGAACACAGAAAATATAAATAATGATATAGAAATCCTATTAAAACACACGATCATTAAAGTATAGAAATTTGACATAACGCCATCACAACAACCTCAAGTTATAGAACCAATTAAAAGTCGATAGTGTGAAGTTTATTCATTTAAATCAATAATATAGGCGCTATTTTAATTTTAATTTAAGAAAAAACAAAGCTTCGGATCAAATAGTTAAAGAATCACAAATTCATATCTAAGAAATCAATAGCCGTACATTTCCGCAAAAAAACTATTTCATTGAAAATAAACGAGATACATGGCTCCTTTAATAGTGAGCCATCATTGCCCAGTTTCATTGAAAGCCACGTATTATCAGTCCACAAAATTCAAAATGTCTAACTATTCACTGGTTGGGAAATTATAATACAATCGCTAAATTTTTAGGGGCCATCGTAGGGGCACGACAGCCGGTTTAGAAGATTTACGTCATCCTCTTGATCAGTTCTTTCATGAATGAAATCGTCACCGCTTAGACATAGGTAGCAAGAGTGACAACTTGAAAGGTCGGATTCCTAGATGACAGTGATCTGAATAAAAACAATCAAAGATTTCAGAATCAAAGAACACTCCAAGCGTGATAGTCGTAGTTATCCATTTTCCAATTGTAAAAAGCACAAATTCTGAACGATAAAATGCTTCATACGAAAATATATGTTGACGCAAGAATCTAGGGTTATTTTCCTAGATTGTTACGGTCCGATGCATTTAGTTATATATAAAATCTAAACAAAAGCCAACAGGAATTATTTAAAGGAACGCGTTGAAAACAATCTGCGAGACGCAACCCAGAGGAATTTCAATCTATAGATTAAAGTTAACCTTCATAAACGTTTTCAAGACTTTTGGTAGCCAATCGCTCCTGATAGGCACCTCTTCAGAATCGTTAATGACTACTCGGGGTAATATTATCCTTACCGACAACAGTAGGGCATCGTCAACATATCCAAAATATATGAACCGATTACAGTTCCAATTAGTAACATCCAACAGAGACAGGAAAAGAGAATTAAGCGAGTTATGGATCAATGCCACACAACGACGTTAATCGAACAAATCTTTCATAAATTATGTGCCCAATGCGCACATAAGATAATTAGTGGTACAGAAGACAAATTACATATTAAGAAAGACTTGCCAGCAAATATGCACTTCTACGTATCGCAAACACCCAATTAGTGAAATCTATTTACAAATGTTAATAATGTGTTTAAACGGCGTTGTCCACACAACTTCATTATTTATTATGCACAAAGCACTGATTACCCGATATGAATTTCATAAAAACATTACAAATTAACTGACTTACTAGAGAAATATTGCTGAGAAGTTAAAAAATTCTACAGAAACAATTACAAAAAATACGGGTTTATACGTTCAAAAAGAAGAAATGCAACTATCAGTTTTGCATGTGGTGTCGAAAGCCAGATGGCAATGTCTGCCCTCGAACAAATACTGTTTGCTTAAACGGTTCTGGAGAACGCAAATTCAATAAAATCTCTTCCAAATATAAAGGCATACTAACACACGTAGCCTTAATTAAAATTAAGAAGCGCTTTGTCACATTGTTCCAATTACCACACGACAAAACACGTTTAATAGTAGATGTGCGTCAAACACAAATATTATTTCGCACCAACATTGTTGACATGTTCTCTGACAAGCGTGAATTCAGTCTTCAATTGCCCTCACTTAAATATGATTTTTCAAAAGAGGCATTCGAATTAAAAATAATGTGAGATGCAGAATGCAAAGTGATCGGCCTTCACACTAGGTAGAGGAAATTTGGTGGTGGTTGTTATCTAAACTAAATCGGCTAGCAAAAACATGAACAATGGGTTTTATTATATCCTTAGGTTCATAAATACCCATAAAAATGTGGTGGACAACCGTTGATGATAAGAATATTAAGCATACCGTCCGATTCACTCTACAAGCAATTTGACGAACAAATATATGTCGATTCTCTGCGAGTTGCGTTAGCAGGCTGATGCTTTGCACTATCAGTTTCACAAAGATCCTAGTGACCCCCATTTCCAAGTACGCATCAAATCTGGTCTTCGTTGTGGCTGTGTGCGGATTCGTCCCTTTCTTCCGAATGAGGGAAATGGGAATCAATCGAATGTTGGCTAAAATGACAGTACAAAGCAACAACCCGCGAACGCAACTCGAGGAGAGTCAATATATGAAGCTCGCAATGCACACAAACCCTTTAAAAAATATACAATGTCTTATCACAAAATTTTTAACTAGGCCTTATTATTTTCCAATTGACAGAGGCTGTTGAAATTTAACTAATTAGCTGACCATGACTTTTATGGAAAACAGATCCACATATTATTCCATCAGTTCTACGTTTCAGCAACACATCAAGAAAAGCTAGATTATCATTCTCTGTTTGCATTTATAAATCGAATATTCCAACGCCATATAATGAGCAGTTCTTCAGCATGCACACGGATATCATATCAACATAATGGTTGTACAGTTTCACTTTACTTAACACATCAAACCTCTTGCGCTACAACAAATATTACAAGAATATGAACATATCTCTATGATATAGAACAAAGCCAAACTCAGTCCTAGATCATCTATTTGGGTGTACATTTAACCATTAAAAATGTATTGTACCCTTCCTTTGTGCAAAAACAAAAAGAAATTTTATCAGATATAAGAAAATTTTCTTTCTCATGGTCTTCTCAAATATCTACTCATGAACATATCTTTATATATAAATTGGAAAGCAAAACAAGATAGAAATATGTGAACAAAGAGAGTGTGAAAAATACCACCATGAGAAAGAAAATTTTCTTATATCTGATAAAATTTCTTTTTGTTTTTGCACATTAAAAATTTATTGAATACATGAACAACATAAATACATGTATTTCAAACTTCGTTTCAATTAGTCTAAAATCAAGGAAATATTTCCCGACATAATTAAATTCAAACTCAGTAGTTACTTTGAGAATTTCCACGAGTTGCGATCGTGGGTTGTCGCTTTGCACTGTCAGTTTTATAAAATCCCATTGATCTCTATTTCCAAATACGCATTGAGTTCGTCTTCATGTTGGCTAGGTGCTGATTCATCCCTTTCCCTCGAAGGTTTCACCATCGTTCATTCTAATCACTGGAAAGAAGGTACAATCTAATATTCGTTCACTGGCGACGTTTCGGAACAGTATTTCCCGTTCCATCATCAGGTTTTCTATCACATGCACATTACAACAATCTGCTCTTTGTACAGTGTTATTAGTCACATATGTTACTAATCCTTTTTAGAGTAACCGCGGTTTCCTTTCGTGGATTTTAGATTTGCACTGTCAGTTTCGCAAAGATCCGATTGATCCCCATTTCTAAGTACGAATCGAGTTCTTCGTGGTGGCTGGGTGCTGATTCGTCCCTTTTTTTCGAAGGCTTCAATATCATTCATGCTAACCACTGGAAATGAATCCGATCCAATCTTCGTTGACAGGCGACGTTACGGAGCGGTATTCCCCATACCATTCTCAGGCTTTTAATCACACACAGTACAATGCCCACAGTAGCAGATTCAAAAAATGTGGTAACCTCGTTCTGAAACAGTTCCTTTTATATTTTAATTTTTGACTCACTAATGGTTTGAAACAAAGAATTGATCTAGACTCTATACATGCATATAGATCGAACGATGTTGAAGCCTTCGGAAGAAATGGACGAATCAGCACACAGCCACCACGAAGACGAACTCGGTGTGTACTTGGAAATGGGGATCAATCTGATCTTTGTGAAACTGATAATGCAAAGCGACAATCCACGAGCGCCAATCGTGGTATTTTTAAAAGATGAATCTCGTTGCGCAGTGCTGTCCTTTTTGTTGTGGATTTGACCGCATTTTTCTTGTGCGGGACAATTGATAGCACTCTTAGGTCGGTAAAATCTTGAATTTTAATCATTTTAAGGTGATGTAATTTTTGGCCTCAATTAAATGGGTTCTCACTTGTGCCTTCTTTTTTAAGCCTTCCATCAGCTGATTGTCTGAAAATGACGTAGGATGAAGATTTTCCATTGTTCTTTTACCTAATTTTCGAGACCGAATTTCCAGTCTTATCTTCAGGGTTGACACAATACGCACAGGTATTTATGACCATAATTATAATCAATTTCCTATTCATGTTTGGATGAGAAATTTTAGTGAAATAATTCATGTTAAGACCACAGTTAACTCCAGCCTTTTTCTATTCCACACATGTGCACACAACCTCGCCTTATCTATTAATCAGAGTAAATACTCAATATATGACTGGAAAGCTATACAAGATCATATATAAACATGCCAAAGTTTCACTATTTCTAAACGAATATTGGTTGGGCGGGGGTGATAATTACTTTAATCAAGATTGCAATCTTGATATAAGCACCTGACCAATTATGTGCATTTAGTTGTCAATATAAACAAAGTATTGTATATTGTAGATAAGGCAATTCAACAAGTAGACCGGCTTCATCCTCATTGGGAACTCATCACGTACTATCCACAATTTACTACGGACAGGGCTCGAACCTGGGCACTTCTGCTTCGGAATCTAGTACTGTAACCACTGAGCTAACCTACCGCACACTAAATACAATTTTTTTTGGTTAGCCTTTCCTTTATGTGGAGCCGATTTGACATCCCGTTAGACCTAAAGTTTCAACTAGCTATCCCCAAATCTGCTATCATAGAACAAACACCACGTTACATAGGGAAGTGGCATTGAAATGAAAATTTATATAATTAAACGAACATTGGTTGCGCGGGCGGTGATAGCAGTTACTTTAATCAAGTTCGCAATTTAATAAAAAACACCTGACCCATCATGTATATACATTTGTCAGAATAAACCAAGTATTGTATATTGTAGAAAAGGAAATTTATCCAGTACACCGGTTGCGTCCTTATTGGGAACTCACTACGTATTATATAAATTTACATTTCAATACCAATTTCCTATGTAGCGTGTTGTATAATCTATAATGACAGGTTGTGGATGTTTATCTGGAAATTCAGGTACAAAGTGATGCCACCTTAAGGATAGATTAAACAAAAAACATCAGTTAGTATATTCCTAAATATTGTGTTAAGTGTGTGGCAGGGTGGCTCAGTGGTTAGAGCACCAAATTCCGACGCAATACGTGATGAGTTCCCAAAAGGACGAAACCGGTCTACTGGATAAATTGCCTTTTCTACAATGTACAATACATTGTTTCCCTTATTTTGTAAAGTTGCTTTCTCATGCCAGCGAGCCTTCCAATGCATTTTCAAACTCACATCAGATATATATTTAAAATATAACCTGAAGTAATTACAATTAGATAAATAATGCTTAATTTACGAAGTGGTAAAAATAATATGGATAGTTGAAGTTACCATCAGTGCACGAAATTGAAAGGTTGAAAGTAATCTGAGAAATAAGCAAATACGATAAAATAACTTTTACTTTACTTTACTGCGGCTGACTCCTTTTGGAGGATAAGCCGGCTCCATTTTCATGGAGTTTCTTGGGAATTTGGTACAAGTGGTGTCCCCTCACCACTCGGCTTTTTGATCGAGGACGCACCTCTAGCCTTTGCACATCCAAGCGCAGTCTGCAAGGCAGCAGTAAGTTACATGGTTGCCGTTGGCTGTTGAGAGCTCATTCGCCATTCGGAAGTACGGGGTACTGTCCAGGAGTCCATGTAATCCTGTGGCTGTTGAACCCTTTGTGGCGGGGAACACACGCCGAGTCATGGTGCCGTCGTCGGGCTCATGTGGTATTTTATAGGAGATCCGATTGCTGGTCGGAAATCCACCACGCCCTGGTGACACCACCGCCATAGCCCCGTTAGCCCATGTACGATCGGCCATCGAGACATGGTTGACACCGTCGTACCATGTTGAGGAGGGGATGGACTTTACGACGGAAGAATTTTGAATGAGAGATCGTGAAAAGTTATAAAGAGGTAGTAAGCATCATCACATAAGGCCTAAAGCAGAAGTGGACAATTTACAGCCTAGATTCGAAAGAATATTAAGTCAATACTTATAAAATGAAACAAAAATAAACTTGTCATATTTAATTAGATAAATGCAAAGAATTTTGAATAATTATCCTAAGCCGTATAAAAAATGTAATTTAAAATATAAGGAATAATGACGAAATAATTAGCTGTTATTGTTATTAAATTAATCTCTTACTTTGAATATTTAATGCATGTGATTCTTGTTATCTTCATTTTCTACTTTCCGATATTTAATATCACCAACTATGAGACTTATTAATGTTATCTATTTGAAAATGCCTATTTTCACACAATATGAATAATTCGCGTATAAATGACAACAATAGGTGGAGTAATAAATAAATTTTACCATGAATCGGCACTGGTAAAGCAAGACAAACCAAAACATGAAATAAGAATATTAGGAACTAAATAATCAATAACGTAGGTAATATGTCAGACGAGGTGAGAATACGGATCGCGAAAGCTAGATTAGCTTTCTCGAACCTTCGTCATTTATGGAGAAACGCCAATATTTCACTTTGCCTTAAAGGTCGTGTTTACAATGCATCTGTACGCGCAGTCTTACTATACGCTAGTGAAACTTGGCCCCTTAGAGTTGATGATCTGAGACGCTTACAGGCATTCGATCATCGTTGTTTGAGAAGTATAGCACATGTTGGTTACCAACAACGAATAACTAACGTTGACATCCGTAGACGTATTTTTGGATCTGACAATAAGTGCTCGTCGTTAGAAAAACAAATAAGGCTCCATCAACTTCGTTGGCTCGGTCACGTTTTGCGTATGCCCTCATTCCGATTGCCCAATAGAGCTCTGTTCTCTCATCCAGCACCAAATTGGCGTAAGAAACAAGGTGGGCAGATTTTGACATGGCAGAAACAATTAAAGTCACTTACATCCAAATTGGGTAGTATAGGACCCACTCGTCTGCCGGGATGGGGTCCTCGTGCACATCACAGTTCTTGGTTAGAAACCCTTAGCGATATGGCATCGAATCGAGCTCAGTGGCGATCTTGTTGCAGATGTCTAGTAGAATCATCTTCGTAACTTTCTTTTCTTGGTAGGGCAAAGTTAGCTGCGAGGTTTGGTTTGTTTATGACGTGATACAGTGAAATCCGCAAGGAAGCTGTATTGCTGATGTCGCCTTGCCCGAATGCTAACTTGGCCATAATGGTGTTGTAGCGAGGTTTAGTTTGCCTCATTTCTGTGAGTTATCCTGATAAATTTATTCATAGTAGCAAGGTATTCCTTCTCTCTCTACCCCTCTCTCTCTCTTGTAAATCTCAATAATAATTTGTCTAAATTCACTTATATAATTTTTTCACTCCTTATGGTTATATGGCAGTGAAACATTAGTCACTTGACTTTTGTGTGGCTGGACATGATGATGAGGAGCTAAATATAACATCAGAGCAGTACAAGAAAAAACACCCAACTTAGGAAATAAACCGTTGAACCAAACGTTAAAAGTACAAAATTTTAAACAAGAAATGGATATATGAAGTACCGTGAAAAGACTGTAACCCTGGATATGCGTCAGAGGCACTGTTCCCAATTAAGGGATAGGAGAACATAAACATCACATTAATATGGACACATCCATGGATCAGATTTAGCAGGATATTTACAAGAAACTGGCTATGAGGGCGGTAAACTCATCTCCAGAAGTAATTGCAGCAGATAGAACAGTATAATTATACAATCAAGTGAAATAAATTTAGGAGTATAATTATGATCATATGCTGACAAATTACGAGACCCAGTATTAAACGAGACATCGTCTACAGGCAAAGATTATATCATCATCATCATCATCATCATCATCATATCCTGCCACACAAAAGTCAAAGGTGATTAATGTTTCACTGTCATATAACCATAAGGAGTGAAAAAAGTATATAAGTGAATTTAGACAAATTATTAATGAGATTTACGAGAGAGAAGGAATACCTTGCTACTATGAGTAAATTTATCAGGATAAATCACAGAAATGAGGCAAACTAAACCTCTCCACAACACCATAATGGCCAAGTTAGCATTCGGGCAAGGCGACATCAGCAATACAGCTTCCTTGCGGATTTCACTGTATCACGTCATAAACAAACCAAACCTCGCAGCTAACTTTGCCCTACTAAGAAAAGAAAGTTACGAAGATGATTCTACTAGACATCTGCAACAAGATCGCCACTGAGCTCGATTCGATGCCATATCGCTAAGGGTTTCTAACCAAGAACTATGATGCGCACGAGGACCCCATCCTGGCAGACGAGTGGGTCCTATACTACCCAATTTGGATGTAAGTGACTTCAATTGTTTCTGCCATGTCAAAATCTGCCCACCTTGTTTCTTACGCCAATTTGGTGCTGGATGAGAGAACAGAGCTCTACTGGGCAATCGAAATGAGGGCATACGCAAAACGTGACCGAGCCAACGAAGTTGATGGAGCCTTATTTGTTTTTCTAACGACGAGCACTTATTGTCAGATCCAAAAATACGTCTACGGATGTCAACGTTAGTTATTCGTTGTTGGTAACCAACATGTGCTATACTTCTCAAACAACGATGATCGAATGCCTGTAAGCGTCTCAAATCATCAACTCTAAGAGGCCAAGTTTCACTAGCGTATAGTAAGACTGCGCGTACAGATGCATTGTAAACACGACCTTTAAGGCAAAGTGAAATATTCGCGTTTCTCCATAAATGACGAAGGTTCGAGAAAGCTACTCTAGCTTTCGCGATCCGTATTCTCACCTCGTCGGACATATTGCCTACGTTATTGATAGAGCTCCCAAGATATGTAAACCTGTCGACTATGTCTAGATCTTCATTCTGCAGTCGCAACGTTGGAGTGAGTGGTGGGTGATCCTGTAACAGTATCTTACATTTAGAGGGTGCGAATTTCATACCGAAAGACGGAACAACGTCTGTTAATCTATTCAAGGTGGCCTGGGCAGCATCCTGATTGTCGAATAATAGTACGATATCATCCGCATAGTCAAGATCGACTAGTTTATCGCCCGGGAGAACTTCAACTCCAGCATCCTGAATGTGTGGGAGAGTGTTGTTCATAATAGCATCGATTACAAAATTAAACAAAAATGGGGAAAGTGGACAACCTTGACGAACACCACTGCTGGTTGTAAAGTTATGCGTTAATTCGTTGTAGACCTTAACGCGACCAGAAGTATTTGTGTAGAGAGCTCGTATAATATTAACAAATTTTGTGGGCACACCGCTTTTCGACAAGATATGGAATAAAACATTGCGATCCACCGAATCAAATGCACCCTTGAAGTCTAGAAAGACGGCTATTGTGGGACGGTGATATAAATGTCTCTGTTCGAGAACTTGCCTTAACGTAAAAATATTATCTATACAACCTCGTCCTGCGCGGAATCCGGCCTGTTCTTCTCTTGTATGTGATTCACGTGAAGCGCTAAGACGACGTAGGATAATCGAAGCAAATAACCTTGATACGACCGGAGTCAAACTTATACCACGATGGTTATCGCACGAATTACGATTGCCTTTTTTGAAGATGGGAATGATGGTCGACTCATTCCAGTCAAGTGGTACGGTTTCCTCATTCCATATAGTATGAAAAAGTTTGGTCAACGCTCCTGAAATTATATCGCCACCATCCTTAAACAATCCCGGAAGCAAATCATCGGGGCCTGCGGCTTTGCGGCGTTTAAGAGATAGGATTGCATCGCGTACTTCTAACTCGGATGGTTCTTCGGGACTAACATTCCACACTGTTGATGCAGACATGCTTTCGGGAATCGGAACTGACGCGGGTGGCCAAGAAAATTGATCTCTAAAGTGTTCAGCCCACCTGTCAAGACGACTTATTTTATCGGTTATTAAATCGTTGTTACTATCATTTATAGTTTCGCTAACTTTTAATTTTCTCGGACCTGTTGCGCGGATAAGTTGGAACAAACAGCGACTATTACCTGACGCGAAAGCTACTTCCATTTCTTCAGCCTTTCTGGTCCAAAAGTTTTCGAGATCGACTTTTAGACTGCGCTTAAGTTGGCGTCTTATATTGCGACGGGTATTATTATGAGTCGAGCCAGGTGGAATTTGGCGCCTTATTTCGAGTATCTCCATAGATTTTACAGAGAGCCAGTGATTATTTCTACGGGGGCCTGCAATGCCACATACAGTAGTACCTGCATTGTGCATAGTGGAACTTATCTTGGACCAAAGTATATTCGGATTTTCGCCATTCAGACCAGTTAGATTAGCCTTTAGAATATTTTCATAGTTTTGTCGGAAGGACGGTTGTTCGAGTTTGCCTACATCAATTTGGGGTTTATTCTTAATTATTTTCCCGGAAAATTTTAGAGCAAATCTACAACGGATAAGTGCATGGTCCGAGTCGACATAAGTGTTCCAAAAAGAACGACAATCCTGGATGCAACCACGCCATCTATAACTAATTGCTACATGATCTATTTGAGTCCACCGTTGTCCGGGTGCTGGAGGACGCCATGTAGCACAACGTCTAACACTACGTCTGAAGTTTGTACTACTTAAATATAGTCTATGTTCAGCGCAGCTATCCAAAAGCCGTTCACCATTATCGTTGCGAGTCGAGCTTAGAGTGTATCTTCCACCTAAATGAAATTCTGTGTTGCTTAAGCGACCAACTTGAGCATTCATGTCACCCATAACCAGGACTATATCCGAACTTCGTGCTTTACTTAGTAAGGAGCTTAATTCGGAGTAAAAAGCGTCCTTGCTTTCTTCTGTGCTGCAATCGGTAGGAGCATATGCAGATACAACGAAGAGGCAACGATGATAACGGTTTTTTGCTTTGATTTTAGTAGATGTATTTAAACGTGCCGCACACAATCGACTATTTAAAGGGATCCATTCAATTAAGCAAGCTTCAGCTCGCGCGCTAAGGGCAATACCAACGCCCCATTTACCGGCTTGAGAGGACTCTGTGGAACCAGATGTTCGAAGCCAATAACGCGTAGATAGGGATGGTGCAACTAGTTCTGTAATACACGTAGGATCCTGTATTCTGGTTTCAGATACGCAACATATGTCGATTTCTAATTTATCCAACGTACGAGCAAGAGATTCTTGCTGTCCAAGTTGTTTTAATGTTCGCACATTAAATGCGCCTACGTTAAAACCTAACCTAGGCTTAATGAATGATCGTCTACTAGAACCATTTTCGATATTTGGCAACCTGGTATTGGGCTCAGTGTTATGATCTAAACCAACCATATTTATAGTATCTAAAAGAGTGTTATTGTTAGATTGAGAAGAGGAAGGGGAAGGAAAGGAGGCAGAATCGGAGATAGAGTTGCCTGCAGTAGCCCGTTTTCGCTTATCCACCCTGCGCGGCTCAGCAGATAAGGCGACCCTTTTTATACTGCGCGACGGCCGATGCAGTATGTAATTATTGTAAGTTGTACTGCGGCCAAATATGATCTAAAGTAATTATTTTTTTCATAAAAAATGGTCCACATAAAAGTACACAAAAATATGTGCATATTAGCCAAGAAAGTTCATATAAAAGAAAATTATACTCATTGATTGATTACTTTCATAACATTGATAAGAATGGTCCATATTAGAACACAAAAATATACGTATTAGTTCAGAAAGTTAAATAGTCGAAACATGAATACTTACTTACTTACTTTACTTTACTGCGGCTGACTCCTTTTGGAGGATAAGCCGGCTCCACATTTCATGGAGTTTCTTGGGAATTTGGTACAAGTGGTGTCCCCTCACCACTCGGCTTTTTGATCGAGGACGCACCTCTAGCCTTTGCACATCCAAGCGCAGTCTGCAAGGCAGCAGTTAGTTGCATGGTTGCCGGTGGCTGTTGAGAGCTCATTCGCCATTCGGAAGTACGGGGTACTGTCCAGGAGTCCATGTAATCCTGTGGCTGTTGAACCCTTTTGTGGCGGGGAACACACGCCGAGTCATGGTGCCGTCGTCGGGCTCATGTGGTATTTTATAGGAGATCAGATTGCCGGTCGGAAATCCACCACGCCCTGGTGACACCACCGCCATAGCCCCGTTAGCCCATGTACGATCGGCCATCGAGACATGGTTGACACCGTCGTACCACGTTGAGGAGGGGATGGACTTTACGACGGAAACATGAATAAATACCGTGTCTCATGTAATTGTCGCACCACCGTGCATATTACATATGTACGTAGCGTATATTGCTTCTAATTCTAGTTGTCAATCTTTTACTCCTCTGTCGTTCATTTCTGGCCGAAGTCTATAGCTCCTCCCTTTCGTCTTATAGTGACTCACCTCTACTCAATATCTGTAAGAAGACTGCTCGTACACCTTAAAGTAGTTGAATGAAGACTAGTGAGCTCCGCGTCCACTGTATCCACCAAATATGGACCGCTGTTTATGAGTTGCAGTATGATAGTCACCAGGCCTAAGCCGATTACGGACGGAATGCTTGCGATAATACTGTCATTGAGATTAAACCACGCCTCGTGCAGAGTATATTGAACATTGTTAGCAGAACCGGCTCGCCTGGCAAACGAGATTCTGATCCTGTCATCAACACCGCAGAGGGCAGTCCTCTTTTTGTAGTCACTGTAAACCACACCGCTCGCACAACGAAATGCGGTTGATGCTGCCATGTAACGGGATCACAAACAGCGTAGAACTTCATTCAACGTTCGATGTGTTCGTTCCGCCGTTGCATTTGTCTGCAGAAGTTATGTTACTAATCATTAGTGATCAACCTCTAGGCTATGACATCACTGCGTGAACATCATTATTTTAAACTGAAATCCTATATACGTGAAAATTACCGCAGGTACACCAAAGCGACTCATACATCGCTTCTCAAGACATTGAATGATCCTGGGTGCCTTGATGGTAAATAGCGGCACAAATTCCTCCCAGCATGTAGACTTTTTGATCAAAGTGAATATGTACGTCGCATCATCATGTGCCAATGGTAATGACCCTTCTAAATGAACTTGTATGAATTGATTCTTCTGTGTAGCATTGGAAGCCGTCCGTATGACCTAACAGCGTTGCGGCTCACCATTTTGGCAGATGGTACATTGCTGGCAATATCTCTGAACACCGCTCTTTATCCTAATCGAGACAGTCGGATCTGAAACGTTTCCGATGGCCTGTTGGCGTCAAAATGACCAAATTTATCGTGTCAAAACTGGTTGAATTTGGCCCGTTAATCTACAGGCACGTACCACTGAACTGCTTCACGATCTTTGCTTACCAATATGCCTTCCATTTTAGAAAGCATCCAGAACTGCTTAGGTAACGTCCCACTGAATTACAGCTGCTCCAGCACGCGCTGGCATGCTTAGACCTACTGGGCCTTACTAATGCATAATGTGATATTTCCGTCCTGTATTGATTCGACCCAACGCATCCATCGCCAAATCATCGCCGCACTTTGGATTTCAGATAGCTCATCGATTGCTCGATGCACGCTAGGCTTATTAATGACCAGCGACCGCCAATGCAGCAATGCTTTATGTTATTTAGACTTGTTTACAGGGCTTCCGATGATGTAGTGCGAAATTTACAAAATTCTCACCACACTATCAGCAGCTTCTTTTTTAGGAGCGTTAATATTTTTTTCCACCTAATATATTGTGCGACTGGCATAATGTACCGATATACCATGCGCCTGTAGAACTACGTTGCTTCGAACTTCTGTTGCATATCTAATTATTGGCATCCAACCCATTTTACACTTCATTATTGTTGCTTCTACAAGCTTATGCTTACTTGGATCAAAATAGTGTTGCGTCTCCTTAGTCAAACAGAACTACACAGTATCTATTTAATTTTGACAACTATTTATGAATTGTGGCAGTCAAATATGATCCGTAGACGTGGATCTGATCGCACTTGTTTTATTTGAATTTCGGCTTGCTCCTGCGTCGATTTTAAACTAGAGTTGTTTAACCGACATTCCTTTGCGCAAACGATGTACCCGTGAAGCCTGATTAAATTCTTAACTCCGATGCAATAACTTTCGAAGCAGTGAGTATATGCGATCTTGTAATTTCACCTTTCTGGCTGTAGAAACTATTATATCGTATTACGTACGTTTCAGTGCCTATCAAGTCTGCCACAACTTAGTCCATACATTGCACTGGTAATGCTTTTTGTGTTTCCCATACAGCAGTTTTATGTCGATCTTCCTGGAGCAAACCAATTTGTCACAATCCTTGGTTGAGATAAAAAACTGAAAACCACTTCCGTGAGCAGTACGGAATTGCGTATACTTCCACACCGGCAAACGATTTTGGTCAGGTGCCGTTGACTGATTTGGACTGACGGAAACACTCGCTTGACGGCAATAATCCTTCTTTGTTCTTTTCATCTGCCATAAGTGCCCCAAAACATGCCGATGGTTCGGACAAACCCGCCTCTTTCACTTGCTTTGTGGCTGTCCATAGCTTCCTTTAGCTAATACTCGTGTCTTATCTCCAGTGTAGTGGTCAACGCCTGTTTAATCACCGAAAATTACTCAATTATGCTATAGCCAACTCGTCCTCATAGACTGTTTCTTTTACTGAAGGCCCATTTCAGTCTTTAAATCCTATTAATAGAAGCCGTGAATAAATCCTCATACTACATTGGAACTGGGGTAGTTGTTATAGCCGGATTAATAGACTGTAATGGACATGCGGCATAGAAGATAGACTATGAGGACCATTATACGAATGAAAATTTGCGAAGCTGGATTAATCGAAATTACTCTATTTGTGTTTTGACTAATGCACTATTGATGCCCGTTGTTTTGTTTGCACAAAATATTTCGGCTGTCGTTGCCGGCAGCCTACCTTAGTTGATCCATCATCACCATTTTTTCAAAACAAACTAATGAATCATGCGCGATATTTCATTTGGCCATATCCTTTATATTTCACACTGATCTATCACTAGAAAGTAGTGTTTCACGCGCGCGCGCATGTGTGCGTATCCATTACTATCACGTTCATTGAACTAAGTGAGACCAGAGTGGCTGAATATGAATTTACCATTTACGTGTGTTAGACTATTTGTTTTATACACACCATGTGAAATGACGTAACTGACGTTGCCCTCACATTTTCGGGTGGGCGGAGACCAATAAATCAGCAACACTCGTCATAACCACATGCCATTTTAAGTGATAAAATTAGTAATCCGAACATATTAAATTTAATTCAAACCACTCGGGTTTCGCTCAAGGTTGGCTTGTGTAATAACAGTTGCTGTTATATCATTAAATAGGCTCACGTCACGCATGTTCATGTGTGCGTGTATAAATAACTAAAAAGAGTCATTTGAATATAATCCGAGTGGTGAGGGGACACCACTTGTACCAAATTCCCAAGAAACTCCATAAAATGTGGAGCCGGCTTATCCTCCAAAAGGAGTCAGCCGCAGTAAATTAAAGTAAAGTAAGTATTTGAATATAATGAATACACATGTACGTACACGTAAATGAAATTGCAGTCAAGATACATTAATTTATCATTTGCATACGTCCGGCTAATTATTTATTCTTAACATTTGAAATGCTGTATTATTAGAATGATCTCAATAGGTAGGGTGTGAGAAAAGACACAAAATTCCTACTCAATAAAAAACTATTAATTAAGATTTGAAATAAATAAGTAATGGTTAGACAAAATTTTGAAAATTATTTAAAGAAATAATAAGCAATATAAGGAAACAAGATAGAAGCCCTTAAATAAGTGTCAAAATCACAAATAATTGTAAAATCAAACGAACAGTTAGGGATGAGATTTAGCAGGACTATATTCTCAATAATTGATTAAACGTTAATTAAATAATAAGCCAAACTTAATTCGATGTTCTTTGTCTTTTACTGGAGCTAGCTTTAGATTCTAATTCATGCAATCGTCTTTTCCTACCATAAGCTGATGCTGTATTACAAATAGCACCTATATTTCAGCAGCTGTTTCATTCATAATATCATCCATAGATTTAATTTCGCTAGATTCGCTCATCATCCAATTTAGACTACATATTGCTATGCGTTTGAAATTATCCCAGTTAATAGTGTCCGGTCTCCACTACATGACGGGCAAGATCAGATTTAGCAACATGTCCATATTGCCTGTTCTTATCTTGATTGGGAGTACGGTCTCACCAACATATAAGACTACAATCATTGCATGCGGATTTATACAATCCTGATGTTTCCAAAGGTTTAATCTTTCTTGGTTAGGGAGTATAGTGCCTAGTGTAGAAGACTATTTTAAAACTGTCATTATATTGTATTTTAAAGCTATTAATTTTACTTTTTCTCCTTAATTTAGAGTCCGGCGGTACCATGATCTTATGCTCTTCATTCGCTCTATCCGCTTTTATGTGCTTTAAATTAGGATTAAATTTTCTTATGACACACATCATTGTTGCCTCTATTAAATGAAGAGGATAACCATTAGCCTTGAATATGTCGTGCAGTCTACCTAATTCTAACTTCCTATGCTTTATACTGTTTAATCTAAGACTTCTTAATGTTAATGTCTTTAAGATTGCGATTTTCATACGATACGGGAGATTGGACTTAAAATTAAGAAGTATTTACGAATAAGTAACCTTTCAGAAAATATCTCTTTCCAATTTATAAACCATTGCTAATTAACATGACATTTACAGACAGCAATTCACATGATGATTCTCTTTAAAGAATAAATTTACTCTTTCATCATCACCATGGTTCCAGATTTTTAATATGTCATCTAAGAACTGTAGACACAATTTTGGTTTTAGTGGAGTCCTATCCTAAAGATTATTTTTCAAATAATGCAAAATGATGTTTGCTATTGGTACTGACAAAATTGCGAAACTGGATTAATCGAAATCACCTGATCTGAGTTTTGATAAACACAGTAAAAAGATAAAGAACATTTAATTAAGTCTGGCTTATTATTTAATTATTGTTTAATCAATTATTGAGAATATAGTCCTAAATCTCACCCCTAACTGTTGGTTTGATTTTACAATTATTCGTGATTTGGACGCTTATTTAAGGGCTTCTATCTTTTTTCCTTATATTGCTTATTATTTCTTCTAATAAGATTCAAAATTTTGTCTAACCATTACTTATTTATTTCATATCTGAATTAAGCTTATTTTGTGTCTTTCCTTATTTCATATTTTAAGAAAAAATAACTAGAATGACGCATGCAAATGATAAATTAATGTATATTGACTGCAGTTTCATTTAGATGTACGTAAATGTGTATTCATTATATTTAACTGAATCTTTTTTAGTTATTTATACACGCACACATGAACATGCTTGACGTGAGACTATTTAACGATACGAAAGCAACTTATTACACAAGCCAATCTTGAGGAAAACCTGAGTGGTTTGAATGAAATTTAATATGTTCGGATTAATAATTTTATCACTTATAATGGCATGTGGTTATGACGAGTGTTGCTGATTTATTGGTCTCCGCCCACCCGAAAATGTGAGGGCAACGTCAGTTACGTCATTTCACATTTTGTGTATAAAAAAATAGTTTAACGCATGTAAATGGTAAATTCATATTCAGCCACTCTGGTCTCACTGAGTTCGATGAACGTAACAGTTATGAATGTGAACATGCACACATGTGACACGCTACTATCTAGTGAAAGGTCAGTCTGAAATATAAAGGATATGCCCAAAGGAAATATCGCGCTTGCTTCCTTAATTTGTGTTGTAAAACAGTTGATGATGGATCAGCTGAAGAAGGCTTACGACAACGGCAGCCGAAATATTTTGTACAAACAAAACAACTTGAATAATTACTGCTTTAGTCAAAACGCAGATCAGGTAAGTTGACCACTATTGTCGGTCCCGGTGTCTCCTTGCAGTCAGGTAATTGGAATAATTTTCAAACTTCCGCTCTTTCGGTTGTCTGCTCTTGGTCACTTTGCAACGCCTTACATCTGGTTCGAAGCCTTTGCCTATCCAATGGGGTGCGCGGGTGAATGCTATATGAACTACAATTAATTTTTCACACATAAACGTATATGATGTCCAAACCTAAAAGTACAAATGTCATATTAGTTAGTACTGGTTGCCACAGGGATTTATGCGGATTTATTTTCATCACAGTCTTCCACAATACATACGACTTAAATAGCTTGCACAACGACTGATATTATTGCGAGTTAAATGAATATAACGTGAAAATAGACAATGAACGCGGCAGGATCGAGCGTTTTGCACACGTATTCATTTGAATTCTTATCGATTATGGTGACTTTAAAGTTACAAATTTCACATCTGTAAACATCTTACATTTTTTCGTTTACAGCGTGTTTTATACGTGTGCGCTGAGCACACTGTCGATTTATACTCGTGACTCGACTAGTTCAGTATCGGCCGAAATTATTCGTACTGACCGACCGTGACTTCTCTTTTTCGCAGAACTGCACGGTCCTATCAACCCGGTTAAGTGTTTGGAACTCTCTCTGATGCTGGTATTTTCCCTGCAGTGTTTTCGATTCATAATTCTGCGCGGTTGGTCCGATAAGTATAACAGATAATTGTGGAATTGGCTGCGCGTGATTGTAAGCTGTCTGCTTCAAACTCACCTAGGACCGGATATTTTTCTGTTAGCTACAAACGGCCTTGCGGATGATGAAGCCAGCGTTGACTGAACGCCGCTTGGTGACGAGGCCTTTATCACTGATTCTGCATCCGCTCGGTGCTGGAATGTGTCAATCATGTCAGCCCTACCTGGTGTCTAGAATGGAGCATAACTGATGTGGTTTTGTCATAATCAAAGCCTAGGCTTTGCTTTGTGGTAATCCAAGAAAAGGATCTACCAATCTGTCGATCGATCTGTCTGTGCAAGCAGTCGTTTCAATTGGAATTTCGCACTGATCTAGAGTGAACTGAAAGATCTCGTTGTATGTGGCCTGTAGTTTTGGTCGTAAATGGTGCAATAATTTCTGTTTGATTTCACCATTGGTCAGATGTCTAAACGAATCGCTGATATCTGACAAATGCTCTGCTTCACGTACATCCGATTCGTCCAGTAAAAACTGCTGTCAATGTACTTCGTCTTCAAACTTGTAAAATCACAGCTAGCTGCTAAACCTCTATGTAGACCTACCATGAATTTAAATTTTGCAGCTACACATCGCTAAAACGATACTATTGGATCGTCTCTACCAGGCGGTTGCAGATGTTCGCCACTGATATCGCTGATGGTCAGCGAAAAGATGATTCTTCTGTTCCTACAGTTAATGTTGTCATAAACAGGGCAACGCCTATGTGAGTGTAATTCTGTTAAGGCTTCACTTAATATCAAAAGTTTCTGCCGGAGTTCTTCCGCTTCTCCCGTTGAGAATTCGGAAGCCATTTTTATACAACCACGAGTCGTTATTGCAGGAACTTAGTATAACAATCACAAAATAACTTCTGTTTATACAGCCAATACACCTAACTTTTATAGACATTAGTTCTCAATAAACTATGTATATTCACAGAAGCCTTGCTACGCTGTTAAACTAGTGCATAAAATATTATGTTGATGAGGACGATGATGATAATTAACCAGACAGTTAGTGCCAAGAATAACTAACCAAATAATAATTAAATGTGAAATCATTTTTCATATCTATAAATACTTTTTACTCGTGATAATTGTTCTTATGAGTGAGCGTCTAGACTAACGTATATTGTTTCTAGTTCCATTTTTAAATATTCGTCCCCTTCGTTGTTCGTGCATTGTTGTGGCCTGTGGCAGATTTGCAGATACTTCTAACTCTGTATCCTATGGCTTCTGTTGTACTTACTTCCTTTATGGCCTAATTACTATATGAAAGCATTAATATATACTCTTTCTTTTGAAACTCATGTTTAATTCGCTTTTGTTTCGTAATAATAACGCATTCCAGTTTAGTTGTGGAGCGGCTTACGATACTTGTGCACATTGATCTAACTTGCCTGAATATCATATTTTTATAGTCTTGATTATTTTTGAACATGAATGCCGGTCGCAAATATGAAGATATTCATAGTTAGACCGATGTATTGAAAACAGAGTCCGGGGATTTAAACTGACGTGTTTGTTATGCCAACCTATATGGAGTATTCCATACATAACATGCCTATAGTATTTTTATATTCAGCCTGAGACGACCCTGGAAATCTAGAAGCGCTCATTGGATGACGAAAACAGGACCTAAACAGACCAAAGATTTGATAAACCTATCATATGTAGAATCATAATATATTCAATAATGGATCGTGTTATTTCAGTTACTGTACATGTAAAAGTTACTTACATTGTTTGTGGTGTATATTTGTGCATTTATTATCGTCTGTTTAACATTCTTTATACTAAGAAATGCTCGTTTGCAAATTCTTTCATTTTTATTTGGCTAAAACTACAATACAATTTAAAAAATGCATTCTTGCTGCAAATGTTTATAAACTGTTTAACGTAATTACATTGTAAAAATTATTACCATGCTAAATAGGCTCTGTTATATTAGTTTAGAAATATTTTATCATGGCCACTTATTTCAAACGCACATTAGAGACATTGAGGTTTGAAGGGGCTCTATTACCGTCAATGAATGCACGTCTTGTTCGCCTGATTCGCACTTATAAAGTTACTAGTTTACTCGCCACAAATAGAACATCGGATTTGACCCTTTGAACGGGCCTCTCCATTCTTACCATCTTCCTCCCGAACCTTAACTTCTTAAGGCTCTCGGATAAACGCCGTGTCCTCATCTTTGTGCTTCTCGATATCGTACACAGAACTAAGATGAATGCAATTATACCTATTTGAATTAGCCGGAAATTAGCTCGCTTATACAACTATTTTACATAGTGTTCCTAGAAAGCCTGAGAATCCTTAACGCAAGGAATCGAGTCGAAATTACCCCAATAATGATCCTTTCAAAAATAAGACCTTGTGTAGAACAATTTGTTAAAATCTAAATATTTTACTGAGAAATATTCGATAATATTCGGGCTAAACTCTACCGAGATACGTACTTCATGAATCGAAAAGCAAACTAAAACTGAGCATGAAAAACATGACTTCAAAAAGATAATTTTCCAAAAATTATACTTTTCAACAAAATAGCTGATTTACTATGTCAAAATAAATTGTGCATTAAATATTATTATTATTATTATTATTATTATTATTATTATTATTATTATATGAAGCGTCCATATATTAACATAACCTTCTCTTACTGTTTCGGAGCATTCCTCTATCTCGTGTAGTTCACGCTGGTGCTTCTTCTGCACTTGAGATTCCTTGTCATTTCGGATCTCGCAATGCTAACGTTCTCCACACCAGAACTAAAGAGTCTGATATAGCTTCGGAATTCTGGTTTCTTAACTGGTTTTAATCCTTAGTCATCTCATCCATCCAAGTAAACTGTTGAATACAGTGATTCAGGGCTATATACTCTGTGCCATTCATCTCAATGAATGCGTTCTTTTCCGCTATTTACCTGATTTTGAATGGCCCTTGATAAAATGGATTCGAACGACTATGTTTTCGTTGGTGACGTACGCATGCGAATCCAGCTTCAAATCAGACAGTATTTTGATTTAGCTTTTCTAGCCGTTGTATGGGCTAAGCGAAATCTTTTCTCGGAAAGCTTTTACAAATCAATCCACCGGGCTAGAAGCCCAGTCGAGATTACTAAGCGTTTCTATAAGGTTTCCAGGTAACCTCAATGACTCGCAATATACATGTTCGGTTATAGAAGTTCCTAACTATACACTTTGCCTATTAAGAATTGTCATAAATACTATAGGCAGATCGTGCACTCAACTAGATCCTCCAGCGCACCTTAACGCAGCTTGAAGTGGACATCAATCCTATTGTATTTAACCAGAAGTTGATGTTGCTGATGTCGCCTTGCCTGAATGCTAACTTGGCCATAATGGTGTTATGGAGAGGTTTAGTTTTCCTCATTTCTGTGAGTTATCCTGATAAATTTACTCATAGTAGCTAGGTATTCCTTCTCTCTCTACCCCCACCCCTCTCTCATAAATCTCAATAATAATTTGTCTAAATTCACTTATATACCTTTTTTCACTCCTTATGGTTATATGGCAGTGAAACATTAGTCACCTGACTTTTGTGTGGCTGGACATGATGATGATGATGAGAAGTTGAACAACATAACAAAAGTGCGTTGCGACTGACGGTAGTTTTGTTAAGTTGTTCGACGACTAGTTAAATACAATGGGATTGGTGTTTACTTCAAGCTCGCAAACTTGATTTAAAAAATTGTTACCACCACCCGCGCAATAAATTATTGTTTAATTGAACAATGTGTAAAAAGTTGTTTCTCGTGTAGATGTTTTTGCTTGTTCGTTTAATTTGGTACTTGATTGTCAATGAACTTATTTGATGATAATCGTACAGCTGTTGTTTCTTACCAAGCCTGTTGTCTTTTCTTACTTCGCGGAGCTTCTGTTTGCTGTCTATTATTTTGCCTATCCAAATTTGTTTTTTCCGCTTTAGTTTCTAATGTTAAACTCGGAGATGTCTGTTGATTCTATTTATTGGCGGCCAGTTAAATATGATATTATTATATAGGACGTTTTGAACTGATTACGAAGGTTTTTTCTGTTTGATATGCAGTGCTTAATAAAGGTTTAGTAAGTTTTTCGATGTCTACTAATGAAGAACGGAGTTATTTTTGCTCACTTAATGTCATATTTAGTTAATATAATCAGTAGATGCGCATTTAGCGGATGTTGTTCTTTGCTAGATAACCTTCTGGTGTATGTGTTGAAGGATTCTGTTGATTATTTGTTTCCTAATTCGTTCTATATGTTTGCTGAAAACGCACATTTTAATTAGTAAGCAACAAATTG
This sequence comes from Eudiplozoon nipponicum, assembly GCA_029291075.1. NCBI lineage: Eukaryota > Metazoa > Platyhelminthes > Monogenea > Mazocraeidea > Diplozoidae > Eudiplozoon > Eudiplozoon nipponicum. The sequence continues at coordinate 71,968 of JAQBSW010002902.1, forward strand.
TAGAGAAAGAAAGCATTTGATTCTTAGTGCTCTTAAATATTTCGGTCATCTATTTAATGAATCTTGTGTATAATATAGGCTTGATGTTTTTAGACGCGAACAACTATATTTTTAAGTGAAATTATTTTGTTTAAACAAAGCGCCTTAGACTAGGCACATACTTGCACGAAACTAACAAAGAAGAATGTTCTTTATGCATAAATATAAAAGATTGCACTTTCCGATATTCCAACATCTCTTTTACGGAAAAAATCGTGAGATTATTGTGTAATGCCACTCCTGTTGGTGAGTTGCGAGTAAGTACAAAAGCACACGAGTGGAATAATACACTTTTTGTTGATGCTGATTGAGCTCATCCTTCTAGCTCTATATTACTGGGTTCACAGCACTTGATACATTGATAAATCAACTTATGCGTCGCTTTACTTCTAGCACCCTCATTGTTTGGCTTCTCTTCTTCTGGGCATAATTAATAAAATGGCATCGGATGCAACTACTTGCTTTATAACATTGGGAATTAAAGGGTAACTTTAGCTGATAAGCACGAAAGGAAACTTTTAATTGTTTTGGAGAAGAATATTTAGCTCTGGTTAATATTCGTAAGTCGGCGATAGTCTACATAAATTAGATGATTTTCGCAAACCGCCAATTTTTGCAAATGGTCTTTCAACAATGTGCACAAGTAAATATGTCAGTAGGCTACCAGCTACGGATGCAAAAGTGGAAGGCCGATCGTATTTAAGATGTGGATCCTGCTAGAAATACCATCACAGATTTGGTTCTGAAATTACTCAAAAGCGGTTATGAAAAGTAGTTCGCCTGCAGTGTCTGATCAAGCGGTTGACGTCCTTACTACTAACGCCATTTCGTCAAAAATATTTATGTCAAAGCTCACGGAATGTCAGATACGATGATAGCACTATGTAGTTTCCAATTTTTTCGAACCATGTCTTAAAAATACTGCAGTTGCTTGTAATGCGCTCAATATTTCTCCGAAGAAATCGCTCCGAATCTGGTTATGCAATAATGAATCATGCGTATGTCTGGATCATTCTACACTCTGTGTTTGTTCTATGCGAAAAACTGTTCGTTTTTATTCCATATTTATTTTAATGTATAGACAAAAATCACCAAAACTTAATAGTGAGTCCAATCGCAAGAAAATTGCAACAATCCGTGTTGATCAGGGATGCTCTTTAATTTCAAATTATTTTTAAACCAACTAGTTCAATACGTTATGTTTATCGTTTGGAATTTAGGATGTTATTCTGCTGAATGTATACTCCTTTAATAAAGATTATTCGTATTAGAATCTGATAGTTATATTTACATAAGGTAGCATAACTATGATGTCGTAAAGTTCTTTTGATCAATATCCACCTTCATCTATCTCGAGTAAGTTCTTGGTCTTAAATTTAAAGCCCAAGCAGTCTGCTTACTTACTCGCAGCCTTTATCCAGATTAGAAATTTTCTACTATTAAAGAATAATCTATTAGTATCAAATCAGAAACAATAACGAATGGACGCATATTCGTTTTAGGCGACTTAATTACCACAAAGCAAATTTCTTTAGTGAGGCCAAAGGTATCTCTCTTCTATAAATTAGTCGTTCGATAAAGTTCAAATGTAAAGCTATGATACATCATAAATCCCGTTCAATGAAGCTATATCTTCCAAGAGCACTAACCTTTTTCGCCTTCTGAACATAGGTGATTCGGTCTTCCAATATAATCAAAAGCACACCGCAGGTAACCTATTAAAGATATTCAAAACACAGTTTATATATATGCAAATTTACCTAATTATTCATGTCAAATTCGCGGACTTCGAATAAACAAAAATTATTGGTTACGCGAGTGATGTTATCCGTTATTTCAATCAAGGTTGCTTGAAGGGATCTCAATGTGAACTAAATTTGTCTATTGTATGAATTGTCTTTGCTGCCTTATTCAATGCTTATTTTATACTGACAAATATATATATATATATATCAAGCGCGCAAACTATTTAAATAATTATGTATTAGGTGTTGCGAAACTAGTAACAAATTAGTTCGGTTGTGACCAGAAGGATAAACCAAAGGCAGCATGAACGGAAAGTATAATCTCATGCACATTCGTTTCGTGCTTACTGGACGGTACAATCTCCTAGACGAATGTGTAAACCTGCAATAGTGAAGCTAACATCATCTAAAGTCTACGACAATGCGACTTCAACGCTAGCTCACACTATATAATATATATACCGAGTCTTTAAAGGATACTAACACTATGGCTATTGTGTTAGTAACTGATACCAATAAGCACGAAATGAATATGCATGAGATTATACTTTCCGATCATGCTGCCTTTGGTTTATCTTTCTGGTCACAAATGAACTAATTTGTTACTAGTTTCGCAACACCTAATACATACTTGCATATATATTAGTTCTTCGCAACAAACAGTATTTAACTGTAATATATTTAAATAATTGATTGCTTAGTTGTATATTTACTATTGGTCTAATACTTGCCAATCAGTTTGGAAGTAAGATTCACAATCTATATAACTCAAAATTTTTGCTTCTTTCATTTCCTGATCATTTTTTATAGAAAATATGAAAAGTAGATCTGAGAAATCCTTCGACAAAGCTTTTTGATAATTTTCAGGACCGCTCTATTGAGGCCAATGTGGTTGGTTGACGTACACTCTTATAACTGGACATAAAGTGTTACGTAATTTAATCTTCGAAATCTGGACCAAATAGAGTTTTATACTGTACGAGGACGCATACTCAATGCAGTTACTTGTCGTCTGCAGCACTACGTTTACGATAATCGAGCGATATCATGCTTTGTCTAACTTAGCTAACCGACCGCCACTGATCTCTACTTCGGCAAACTTGCCGATATTTTACAAGATTGAATCTTCGATTCAGTTAAATAAGTTTTGAGCATTTGCACGTTACCTTCTTTAATAGCAACTTCGCCAGATGCACTCTAACAGCTTGTGATAGTGTCCCTACTGAGCTAAAGCTTGTGAGCGAAACGTTAACGGTTAATGTTCTGATAAGGCCGAAAAATTACAGACCATTACACAGTGCTAAGAACTATGAATGGACTCGAGAATTTCGGTATTTTTAAACTAACAATGAGGCTACACAGCATAAATGTATCACTAGTTCAGATGTATTTAATGGGTGTGTTGTGCTTAGACACATCACTGCCTTTAAGACAGGATAGCTAATAAAATGTACTTTAAAATCTTCATGTAAATCGGAGAAGTAGCTGGCAAATTTCTGCACGCAATTTTCGGTTTTGGTGAGTAAGCTAACAACCAACACATCCCAAATGCACAGAAATGGGACGCCAGACAAATGAAGGTTGCCTTTAGAAATAGGTTTCGTTGAGGATAGAGACCACACCATTAGTAACACAGGAGATTCATGATAAGAAGTATCAACCAAGACGCCAAAATATGGGCCTGATTTAGCTGTCATTGATAGTGTTTCAGCATCAGCGGGGGGCGGAAGGTATGCTAGTGCAGATAGACGTGGTAATGATTGATACTATAAATGATTATATTCTATTTATTAAATAAAAATAAATTAAAGGAAATTTTAGGTGTAATTAAAATATGTATTTAATGATACTGAAATTAGCCTCATTTTCTCTTTTATGAAGAAAAGTTCTGAGTTGATAGAATATTAAGACAGAAATTCAGCTGCTATTAGAAAATAAAGAATGTTCTGAAGTATGGTATTGAAGGAATAGTTGAAACTCAACAATTTTGTGACAATTACTATAATTCTCTAATAAAGCTTAGAAACTCTACTTTGACTCGCCTTTTATCATTAACGATTGTGTGGAAGGGGTATTGGTGCAAATACACGAATTGTACAAACATGAGTCGAAATGGCTGGATAAACGAGAGATTACTAATAAAATTAGGTCTACCTCTCTACCATCTCGTCATTATAGATTTTGCATTAGTGCTAACAGTGTACATACTATTGAATAAACTAATTTTAAAAGTACAGCAGTAATCATGTTTACATGTTCTCATCCTGATCACATCTATTTTATTTTTATAGCTCTCCTTTAATTCTGGCTTTTTGGCTGTCGGATCTGGCAACGGAAAAGTCCACCTCTGGGAACGAAAGGATAGTTCTTTCTGAGGTAGATGGGTATTCATCAAAACAATATCGCGTTGCAGTTTAATAAATTTGGATTAATTTCAATTGACATGAATGGCTTTTTTGTTGGGTTATTCATACTGACCTATTGCGGTATTTGTATTTATTCAGCTGATTTTACAATTGCAGTATTCGTATTCTACATTTTATGGAATTTATTTTTTGTCAGTACAACATTTAACGTCGTTCATTCGTCATTTTTTTCAGAACAATTGTTTTTTTATGAACTGATACATAAATCGTTTACTGAATTCCATTTCACCAGCACTAAAATAAATAAATCAATTTTTTTAAAACTTTTATGACTGTTTAAGATTTGCTTTGAAAATTGCTTTATAACCTAAATATAAATTTATATCTCTGATGGTACCGCTATAAAATATTGCAGCAAATTTTAATGTGGGAGGCAATACAAATTCTTTACATCAATTAACATGCTCTGAATTAACACTAAAATCTTTTACTTTCTACAATTTGCACAATAGCAAACATACCTTCAGTCAAACACAATGATACGACAAAATGGCTAACGAGGATCAACCAGTAATATATATATATATATATATATATATATATATATATATATATATATATATATATTATTTTGAGAAATACAAAGTCTTTACAAAATTCATAGTACCCTTTCTATGTTCAAAGAAAAAGAAATTTTATCAGATACAAGAAACATTTCTTTCGCATAATCTCCTCAAATATCTACTAATAAACTTATCTTTATATATAAATTGAAAAGTAAAACTAGATAGAAATATGTAAACATAGAGAGAGTGAAAATACGGAAACCAATCAATTGTGTGCGTCACATCCAGTTCAAGCTCAATGCCTGAACATGCTTCTGCTTGCATTAATCCGGCTGTAATTTGTTTATCCATAGGGCTTTGTATGTGGCTAGCTCCCTTTTGTTATTGCTTCAGTAATTATTTTGAATGCTACGTATGGAGAACATACGTGCGATGTTTTGACGATGTGTTGCGCAATTGCAGACGTGCATTCACCATTTGATTTAAATCATCATCATGCACAGCCATACAGAAGCCAAAATTGACTAATGCTTCACTGCCATGTAACCATAAGAAGCGAACATTGTAGTTCGTATTGTTCATGGTTACACGTGGACTACAAAGAACACTAGGTCGCCCATTCCTAGTGAGGATGGTTTGTGTTAGAAGTTTTCCTTCTCCAAGATAGAATGCCAACCAAGGCTGATGAGCACTATCTGTCCAGATGTCAGTGGCCAAAGTTTCTTGCAGCAGCAAAAACTTGTCCATCACAATTAGACCAAACTCGAGGCTTCACATGGCTACGAGCCACATAACATTTGTAACCGCTGTTGAAATATTTTCGATACCAATATATTATATTTAATTTAACCCGTATAACCAAGGAAATACGAATAAATTACTCTGTATCCTGCAAATTCAATATACTAAACGCTTAAGCGATTTGTTCGTCAATTAACTTAAAATTGACCATGCCTGTCGATTACATATCTTTTCAAAATCTCATTGCATTCCTCAAGATAGAAGAGGATAAAAACCATATTGTATGCAAAATATCTGAGTCGTAAATCTTCGAAATAATAAATTAGACTAACATAAAGGCCATGTTTGCTTCGTTATTCATTGAAAGTTGCACAAAGTTTTGATCTGATTTAATGCAAACAAACCTGAATGCTTACACACCGCAAAATATTGAGTTTAAAACAAAACAAGACAAAGATGACTAATAATTAAAACATAAATTAAATAAAATCCACTGTCCATTCAAAATATTATAACTTAATCAATAAAAATGTATTACTTTAACGAAAAATATGTCTACCAATTAAATCATATTTTTACATAATCATTTATCAAAAGAAAAAGAAATCGAATTTTAAATAAAATATCAGAGTAAATCTTCAAAATGAAATTTTTTTCCTAAAATGAAGATCTTAATCAAATTTTCCTTCGGTATTTATTTAAGACTTCACCAAATTTTGGTCTCGTTTAAGCCAGAAAACCAGATCATAAACGACTAAATAGAAATGCAAACCCTTAAATTAAATAAACATCAATTTAATAGCTAATTATAAAGAACAATCTATACATATAAAGATAATAATAATAAGATTTAAAACAGGCTCTTAAGTTACAATGTTCTAATTCGAGTAAATAACCGCCTGGTCGATAAGCCTACGTATGTATATTGGTAAATAATTTTTTATGTCGACATTAACGGCTGTTTCTCTTTGATTGCTGGTAACGAAAAATGTGTTACCATAAATAACACTCGTAGTTTAGCCGCATTAAATGTGCGTGTTAATACTGCTTCAACTTTCTTTTTTGCCATTCGCGAAACTGCATCCCCCTTAAATGTGATGTTTAAGTAGACTGCTAAATACTGTTTGTTGCGGAGAGCTAATATATATGCAAATTAGTTGACCAGAAAAATAAACCAAAAAGGAACGAACGGCAAGTATAATCTCATGCACATTCGTTTCGTACTTACTGGTGACTCATCAGTATGAGCCGGTATTACGCCCTTTAACCACTATATATTTGAGTGAAGAATGTGGGATAATAGGACGATACAATCTCCTAGACGAATGTGCAAAGCTGCAGTAGTGAAGCTAAAATCATGTGAAGTCTAAGACAATGCGACTTCAACGCTAACTCACACTATATAATATATATACCGAGTCTGCAAAGGATACTAACACTATGGCCATTGTGTTAGTAACTGATACCTTTTTTTGAAATCGATGAAAACCGGATACTAACACTATGGTTTCCGAGTCGGTACATGATACCAACCTGATGGATATAAATTTATGCTAAAGAACACCTGTTACTCCAGTTAAACCATACACTCTGGCCTTCATCGATATCAGTTATCAAATTTCGCGGTAAGCATGACATCATTCAATTCAATATATTACAGTTAAATACTGTTTGTTGCGAAGAACTAATATATATGCAAGTATGTATTAGGTTTTGCGGACCTAGTAACAAATTAGTTCAGTTGTGACCAGAAGGATAAACCAAAGGCAGCATGAACGGAAAGTATAATCTCATGCACATTCGTTTCGTGCTTACTGGCGACTCATCAGTAGGAGCCGGTATTACGCCCCTTAACCACTACATATTATCCCACATTCTTCACCCAAATATATAGTGGTTAAAGAGCGTTTATGTAGACTGTTTTCTTTTCTGGCCCGTAATACGTCTGTTTCTGTTTAATTCCCCTTTTAATAATTGATTCAATTAATTGTCTGGGATAGCCATTTGACTTTTAATTGTTAATTGCTTTATTATATTCATTTTCTTTTGAATCTTGACTAACCAACCTGTCAATTCTTGAAAAGCAGCCACGAACTGTTGATAATTTATATTGAAACGGTATAAAACTGCTGTAACGCAAATACTGTGCAGACCATGTTGGTTTATGGTAAATTGTTCCATTTTATTTACCACCAGTTTCTTTCTTTCGTACATCTAAGAAAGGCAGAAGATCATCTTTCTCGTGCTATGACGTGAAACCGATAATCTTGTGCTCCGTTGAAACTTTGAAACAGTGTTCAGAGAACATTGTAACTTAAATGCCTGTTATAAATCAAATGGTGATTACACGTCTGCAATTGCGCAACACATCGTTGAAACATCACACGTATGTTCTCCAGACGTAGGATTTAAAATAATTACTAAATTTAATAGCAAAACGGAGTTAGCAAAATACGAAGCTTTATGGGTAAACAAATTGCAGGCACATTTATGCTAGCAGAAGCATGTTCAGGCATTGAGCTTGAAATGAAGGTGATGCACAAAATTGATTGGCTGTTCTCTTATTTTACACTCTCCACGTTAACATTTTCTATCTTGTTTTTCCTTTCAATTTATATATAAAGAGATGAGAAAGAAATGTTTCTTGTATCTGATAAAATTTATTTTTGTTTTTGCATCCGAAATATTTTGCTCAGTACGATATAATTTGCATAACTTACCGTAATATATTGTGTTACACAGCTGTGGCCCAGAATTGCAGTGATAATTCGCTGCTACCAGTGTCACAACTCAGGATTGCAGCGGCGTGTATTAATTAGGCCCACGTATTCAATTCACGAACGAAAAATTTCCTTGGTTAGCCAAATTCGCTTCTCTAAATCTTCGCATAACCATCTGAGGATAATAACAGTAATCAAACTTGATGCGACCAAAAACCGCATTAGCGTTAAATTTCATTTATTTTTTAGAGAAACGTTCAACTAGATATACTGTCTCGGTAATGAATTAATTCTTAAGTATTCATTCAATAGGAATCGCAATATTTATACCACGAACGAGTATTTTACACTCGGGTTAATATTATTGTGCTTCAAGATACTACAATTTAATATTTCTCTTGTTTTTGTCCCAGTGTTGACTTTTCAGTGTATTTGTTTATGCATTTCAATTCATTAGTATGCGATATGTAACACAAAATGAATGTTTATACGCTTTTCGATGCTTTTTATTAATGTCCTAATTATATTCAATCAAAGATCGCGTTCAATTACCGCCAAAGAATGTACGCTACTAATATATAAACTAAACCCTTAATCAGTTAGGTAAAAAATTACCTTTTTGATGGTGTATATATTTTGGAATAGCATTATTTGTTTGAATAAAAAATATGGATGAATGTTTAGATAATTAATTAAAATTAATATCTACTTTGCATTCTCTGTCGCAGGCTAATGATTTTAAATCATAGAAATTACGGATAAAATGAAGTTAGAGAATGAAAAGTTAAGACAAATACGACAAAGAACCAGAATAGTGGTGTTCTGTACTCTTTTGAAGCACAATAATATTAACCCAGCGATATCTCAGCGAGTAATAAATTTATTTTCAATCGATATTAATGTGAAGCAATTTTAAACACTGCGATTCCAATTAAATGCACGCATAGAAAGGATTGTATTCTGAATGCAGTAAAGCTTGCTCAACTTTTCTCAGAAAAGTAATTAAAAATTTCCAGCTGATGTGGTTTCAACTTGTTCCGGACTGCTTCGAAAGTGGTTAATTCTAAGCGAAGAATGAGAGAAGCGTACTAATAAACGTAGACATTGTTTCAGCCGTGAATGAGATGCGTGGACCAAACTAATGCGTTCTTGAGTTGCAACACTTTTATTAGCGAATCATTGCCGTTGCATTTCTGTATTGCGCAAAATTTTATGGCAACCAATGCTGAATGATACCGTACCGGCTAACAGTTCACATGCTCGAAGCCTGTTATACATATTAATCGTCCCGTATTCACACCAATAACTGTTTTCCTGAACCTTCCTCAATTGGCTAAGATGTTCGATAAGAATCTTTCATTGCGCCCTTCATGCGTGATCATGCTGCCAATTTAGTCTCCGCTGAGGTTGCCAAGACAGTCTCCAGACTGGCAATCGGTCTTGGAGGCTGGAATGTTAACCTAGAATACACTGATTATAATGTTCTGATCACAGGAATTTGTTTTATTTAGGATATCTGGTAATACAAGACGGACTGACACTCACCGAAATTTTAAGATGTATTGGTCATGCTCCAGCTGCCTTTGGCAAATTATACAAAAAATTGGAATCTCCTGTCAGGAGAGGTGCAATGCAGCCTCCCCTAGATGCACTATTGAATAGTGGGAGAAATTTGTCTTGGCATGTAAAGTGCATATGGTACATGCTAATAATAGGCTGGTGTGGCCCCAAGATGACAGGAAAATCTGGAAATACATTTTATCACGCCACACAAGATATTCGTTAATTTTATCGGTAAATAGTTCGTAAATATCAATGGAACATATGTTGAAACTTTATTTCTCTTCACAAATTTTCCCTTTTAGTTGATCTGCTAGCTCAAAAGACAATTGATGCGGTTCCTGTTCGTAAAATTTCCTAGTGGTTGAAATGGTTAGAAGAGATTACCTGATAATAGACATGAGGCCGCATCGAAGGAGTTCCCTAGGCTGTATTGGTTTTGTGAGCTTTCTGTTTACCGTACGGTTAAAATAGAATAGCTCCGACCGGATTCGAATTAAATTTCTTCTGCGAGTTTGATCCGTTTTCGAAGTCAGCTACTAAAGGTAAGCACGAAACGAATGTGCATGAGATTATACTTTCCTTTCATGCTGTCTTTGATTTATCCTTCTGGTCACAACTGAACTAATTTGCTACTAGGTTCGCAACACCTAATACATACTTGCATATATATATATATATATATATATATATATTAGTTCTTCGCAACAAACAGTATTTAAAAGGTAAAACGTGTTTTAATTCATAAATATTTAGTTCAGATCATCGACCGCGGCGGATCTGCGACATTTCATGAGCCCTCAAGTCTCTATAACTTCCCAAAATGTAAAAGGTTCCATATTAAACTCGTAACAATTTCGGTGAATCACTTAATCGCCAATCAAACCATTTGCAAAATGTGGGAGAATGACGGTTTTGGATGTAGTTAACAAACTGATTTAAAAACTGATGACGCCCACATGCCACAGTCAGAGTTACTACTGTAAATACGTGAGGTCTGAGAGTATGATGCATAGAAATTGTCACACTACGACACTGTTTCCAACTCATTAAAACGTTAACCCACCATTGTGCGGCCTCCTCTGCGTGGTTGGAAGAAAGCTCCTTGCGAATCTTACGAAACAGGGCGCGATCTCCCAATAACTTCCGAGCAGTCGCCGCGTTTGGAACTTCTTTGGATTTAGCACAGATATGTAGAGGAAGATATTTCCTCCGATAAAATTAGTGGCATTTATGGATAAATTTAAACCACCTTGGCTGATTGAAACGAATATTATTTAAAAAGAAATGATTCTTTTATTTTCTAGAACATTCTTTGTTTAAATACTTGGCAGTATATATACTTTTGAATTGTGTAATTTCAGTGTCGGTAATCTGTACGTGACTGGCCTGACTTTCCTCAGCAAACTGCATTTATTCCTTTTCTCCAATTTAAGTTTATAATTACTCGATTTTCACAATATACTCCTGCTATCATTTTGTCTTTTGAATCGTACATATCAGGAACGTTCTGGAACAGGTAATTTAATAAGTCTGTTTTGTACGTCTTATTTCTTTCCCGTTTATTTGATCGGGTGTTTTGCTACGTAAGTTCACATTCCGTTTGCCTAACACTAAGTTATCAAATTAATGGAAGCTAATCTTAAGTTTGAGGACACAAGCAAATTAGCTCAAGATTTAGCAGGTATGAATTTAAAAGATGTGAATGGGAATTCTAGTTTATCAGATTCAAATGGGCAAATTAAGATTGATAACGACTTGGCATCTATGGGGTTCTCAGTTACTAATAGGTATGGAGCCTCCACAACAAGAAGCTTGACGTTACTGACGACTAACTGAGTTTGTGACACAGAATGCTTAACAATATACATAAGACTGCAGACATAGATAGTCATTGTAGCAGGAAGAAGCGATCGAGCAGGTGAGTGTGTTGTGTAGAAATTGCATTATGTTTATATAGATGCCTGTGGCACGTAATTGGTTTACGGATTGTGCGCCATCATTCAGTCACAGTCAGTCAATTTAATTGCGTTTTTAATCCAAATTAGTTTTGCAAGATGTCGGTAAAATAATTTAATTCGCTACATAACTTTCGTCACTGGCAAAAAGAAAAAAGATATAAAAATTTCTCCTATCAAGTCTTTATTAATACCCTAGTACAGAGTTTGAACCCAGTTAATAAATTGTTTCGGAATCTGCTAGAAATTTAACTCAAAATATATTGTTATGTGCTAATGCTTCACTAGAACATACTGGTTAATCGCTTCTTCGATGATATGAAGACAAATAATCACTAGCTCCTGCTACAAAAATTGTTAGCCATAGTTGTCGGCTATACAACGAGAAGAAAAATAGAGTGATGCAGAGAAGATTTAAGAGCCGCAACGCGTTATTGCAATGCGAGATTCAATACGCAACACCAGGTCTGAGTTTGTATTTCTTACGCAGATTCTATCACAGTCAACGAAGGAAATTTGATAAGAAAAACTTAGTAAGGGTAATTCTATATTGTTCTCCATGAGTAAATACGCAACACCAGGTCTGAGTTTGTATTTCTTACGCAGATTCTATCACAGTCAACGAGGGAAATTTGATAAGAAAAACTTAGTAAGGGTAAGCTCTATATTGTTCTCCATGAGTAAATATTTGAAGTGTGTAACAGAAGCTTCTATATACATGATAATTATCTTTATTATTGCCTGATGCCGATGACTAATTACTTTTGCTACAAAAGGCGTTAGCTTTAATTAGCTGGTCATATATCATAAAGCAAATGTGAGCTGGAGCATAAGCCACACGTTGCAACTCTATGATGTATAAATATTGGCTTGTTGGATTACGTACCCATCGAGCAGACAATAGGCAAACAGTCCCAGAGTCTGTAGACGAAGTTAATTGGATGACGAGCTATTTAGATTAGAATAGAATAGTATAGAATATCTTTATTTGGATTCAAGCCACACATGTTCTAACAAATAGATAATAATATTGGAAAAGGTACAATATGAAAAAGGCATCAGATCACATAAATATGTACAATTAGTCTCATATAGATAAGTAAATCTCTTTGGTTATACTGTACAATATATCAACATCAGAAAGATCGGCTGTAAATAGTAATAGATCCACCAGCAAAATAGGAAAAATTAAGGTATTATTCGAATGTAACATTATGCAAAAAATGAGATCCATAACTGGCAATTGATTGTATGCATTGTTGACTAACATGATGATATAATGCATAGCATTTTAATTTTAATAATAAAAAACTTGCTGATCACAATTATCCTTATCTTTTATTCAACCATGAGAAAGTATTATCATAATCAAAAGTAAAAATATCAGCAGGATTGTAGATTTTTTCTAGTTCAGTACATAAAAATTTAAAAGACATCTTAGATGGAGGCGTTTCTCTAAGCCCCTTTGGCAATTGATTGTAATTTTTTTAAATTTTCGAAAAAGAGAATAACTGGTCCGCAACATTCCCCCACCAAAGGAGGAGATATTGCCAAATGTCCAGATCTAGTTCCAACTTCATGAATATTTCTTATTGGATTCATATAGGTACCAGTCCACTGGTTAAAATGGAAAAAATTTATGCAATAGCACATCCTCCGAAACCATAAAGTTTTCAGTGATACAAACTGTAATCTAGTGGCGTATATAGTGCAGGAGAGGGATTATTTGTTTCACAACTTTTCTTTGTACAGCTTCTATTTTGTTGGACAAACCCTTTTTTAATGAGTCATACGTTGCAACTTTATGTAGTATAAATGTTGGCTTGTTGGATTGCGTACCCGTCGAGGAGACATAAGACAAACTTAATTGGATGACGAGCTATTTGAACGTGTATGTCGCCGCGTTTCTCTGTTCGTAGTTGGGATGATGTCCAGATGGCCTCGCTGAAAGCATACACTTGAGTGAGAATGACCAAGACAAATGCGAGATGTCGGGCCTTCAGATTGCGTCTCAAGTGATATATTGTTCGCACGTTACGTAGCATATAATGAATTACCATTCGATAAGACGTGAAAGCTATTTTTATTCTGGCAGGTTAATTGACGATTACTGAAGTCACTTGTAAAATTACGCTAGCCAAACGAACCTGATCTGTAAAAACAGTAAATTTGCTGATGCTGATGTATATGAGGATAATTAATTAACACACAGCTCCATGGATAGCAATGCGTTACCTATCGAAATTTTCGTATCTATTTTTAAAAAAAAATTATAGTACACGAATACAGACCAATTGGCTTCCGTAATCCGTTGATCTCCTTTTCTAACATGGCCACGATTGCGAATTCTGAAGAACTAAATTTGAACAGAAAATGGCATCTGAAGTCTAAATGTATTAGCAATTGGAATTTGCAAAGGGTTTAGCAGTATAATGGAGCAATTTCTCGTCAGATTGCGACTATGAAACACCAGAGTTCCTGCTTAGCCTTTTTTTGAATCCTCTTGTTTATACAGTGCGGATATAATTGCTTCGATAGGTCGATAAGGAACTAGAGATTATTGTTGAGTACACTCGAATATTTAAATCTTGTAGAATCTATAGGGGTGGAATGTTTTAAAACGAATTAGCCTTCGAAAACAAAGTAAGCATAACTTGAGATGAAATACGATGCCATGGGCATTTAGTGAATGTTGTTGCAATTACATTTTGCCACGATTGGTTTTAAATCCATGATCTGCTAAGTGTTGCAGGACATTTCTATAATGCTCGTCGTGATAATCTAGGTGAGCACTAAAGACCATATTGTCAATAAGATACGACATACTGAAGTCTGAGTAGTCCGAATGTTGTCCATGAACATCCTAACTGTCTGATTTGCGTACATAGGACAAAAAGGCATGTAAAGTTATTTAAAATGACCAAAAGAAATGATGAAGGTAGCTTTCTATATATCTTTTGATGCTACCGGAATGTCGATCACTGATGATTTGGCATAAATTCGGACGAATATTAGCAGTAACTGTTGGCTAGAAGTATAGTATAAAAATAATCTGCAGCAATTTGCGCTTTACTAATAAACTTAAATTTTTCCATTATTAATCAATGGATAATTCCCATCTACAAATATCTTCTAGGTGGCCCATAAAGACATGAGGAAAAAATGTAAAATTCAATGATTTTGTATTATAAAAACGTGTTAAATAAGCCACATCACAACAGTTTCATTGCTGCAACACCAAGAAGGCTGGCATACGTCGAAATGCGAATAATAAGTCGTTCTTTAGTAATTACCTGGATGGGCTGCAACAAGAGATTGGCGTGACTGACAGCAAGTTGTGTTAGTGAATCATCGCGGGAAAAAACGCAAATAAGTAAGCAAGCGTAAGTAATCCGCGCAACAGAAGACGACAGTGATTGCAGGTAATGAGCGGGTCAGAATTTCTTTTGTGAAGAATAAATTTCGCTTATACAGTTACAAATCGCTCAAAATTGGGTTATGGATGGTGTTTTTTCCCATTGGCCCAGTGTCAGTCGATGAATTTGCGTCTATTGATTGAATTAATTAATAAGATGTCATTCGTGTAATAAAGCCCGTCTAAGATACGTCCCTGCTTAGTTTATGTGTAACGTTACATATGCATAGTTTAAGCAGTATTTTCGTTGGTCTTTAAGAGGACTGGAGATATATTCATCGGTTATATCAGAATAATTTAGAATTCCATAGTAGAAGCGGATGTACAGAGTCCTTCTAAAGACTTACTCTGCGTATCCTGTTCGTTGGTTTGTTGTCATCTGCAGACCTCCAGGATGACTGATCAAGGTTTTTAAATAGCGATTAACACAACCTACTTCGTCAGCTCAACGTATTCAGCGTGAATCTGCGAAAATGGCTATTAGCTTAAAATCAAAACACAAATATCCAGTCTAGAAGGACTGCTGAACATCCGACTCTGACCAGACTCACAAGACCTGACGGCATTTGCCATTAAAAATGTCACTAAAACTATTATAGAATAATAACAGTACATATTTCCAAATGTAATTTGTCTTGTTAGGAACATTAGACAGCACTTTAGCCACAGTGTTAGTGGCGACCGAGGAATTATCAGGAAGAAGTGGCACCATTTACAGGCTCAATATATATATTATATATTGTGCGTTGGATTTTAGCTGAAGTTAGCATAGTTAGATCAGATGTGGTGGAAGCAGATTGCCCCACATTTGATTATCGACTATGAGCAGTAAATGGTAGTCGTATAGGAGTCACGGGGATGAAAGAATTGTCGGTAACTTTAGGCCAGAAATCTTATTTTACACGGAATTTTCTTGTAATCGATGTCAAGGACCACATCATTGAAATGAATGTCTTGACCCATTTCAAACTGACACTAGATCCCAAAACTAGGAGTATCGCAGAAGGCGTAGGGGTGTTAAAACACACTGAGTCTAGCACTTTAGCAGTTATAACAATCTTTTAACCCCGTCCCACGATAGCACATGACTTTGCCGACATCATCGAGAAACATCTTGCAGTGTTTCAACCTTTCAGTGCCAAGAGAACTGGATTGAAGACAGGAGTAGAACACGAAATAGAATGTGTGGCTCCGTTGTCTTGTTCACCAAAGGCCCAACCATTGTCACAACACAAGCAGCAAGTTGCTGTGTCTGAATTGCACCAATTGCGCGAAGAAGGGATTTGTAGAAGGTCAAATTCCAATTTTACTTCCCCAATAGTGGTAGTTCCCAAACCTGAACCGGGACAATGGATGGTTTGTAGAAATTATCGTTTATTAAACTCAGTGACGAAGGGTGATTCTTATCCTCTCCCTAACCAGAGTACTCTACTCCAATACATGATGGGATATGAGGTGTATTCAACTTTAGATTTCCAGAAAGCGTCCTATCAGATACCGATGGGGGAAAGTTCTATACCACTCACCGCAGTCACAGTTCCAGGAGGCGATCGCATGAATTTATTCGAATACCTTTTGGTTTAAAAAATGCCAGTCAGACATTCCAGCGTTTGGCTGAAGAAATTCTTCTGATTTGTTCATTTGCGAAGGTGTACATAGACGACATAATTATTTTTAGTCGCTCACGTGATGAACATCGTAGGCATTTGGAAATAGTTTTGACCAGGCTGGAGCAATATGGATTAGTGGTCAAACCCAATGAGAGTAATATTGGATGCTCTTCAGTTAAGTATCTTGGAGATGTACTTTCCAAAGACGGAATTTAACCTTTGGAAGATAAAATCCAAGATATTCAGGACGTAACGGAGCCCTGGACCGTGCGCCAGTTGCGAAGGTTCTTAGGCATGATCAGCTATTATCGTGGATTCATTCCAGGTCTAGCCGGAATTCTAGGATCGTTAACACGCCATCTCACACGTGAAAACAGCACGATCAAGAAGTCTTGGTCTATAAACTTGAGTCAGGAAGACCGAGAAAAATACCAAAGGGCCAAGGAAATGCCAAGTGACAGCCAAAATAGCACCTGTAGATTGGGAGAAGCCATTCGAGCTAATTCTAAATGCCTCAGATGTTGCAATAGGGGTAGTGCCTCAGCAAAGAGGCAAGGATATAGTAAGACCGATTGGGTTTTATAGCCGAAAGCTTAATGATCGAGAAAAACGGCATGATACTTTAGGAGAAGTGCTTCTTGCTGTGTATGCCGCAGTGCTAAATTTTAAGCATAATTTAGACGGTAATCAGTTCAAATTATTGACAGATCACAAGCCGTTGATCAGCATACTTGGTAAAACAGTGAGGCTTAATTATTCTCGCAGAGTAAATTCCCAAATACCCCGGTTAGCAGAGTTCGATTTCAATGTTTCATATTGCTGGTAAAGAGAATGTGGTAGCTGATGCACTTAGTAGACCGAATGAATCAGATGTCGTGCTGATATATCAAGGTCCATTGAATAATCTAGGTGATTATCCGAACAATTTAGTAAATCAAATCGAGGAAGCGCAAGAATTGGATTCATTTACGTCAGTTTTGTCCGAGACCAGGATATGTTCGCAAGCTCCTGGGCCTCAAGTGGTTGTTATGCGAAACGTCCAGAAATCAACCACGGCCATATGTGCCAAAATTATCAGACTAATACACGATATAGGACATCCATCTGTAAAATCCACTATTCGATTAGTCAACGACAGGTACGTATGGCCGCACATGTTTAAAGACATACTGATATGGATAAGAGCCTGTGCCAAGTGTCCAACTTGTAAGGTGTTGAGACATACCAGAACCGAGATACAGAATAATGGGGTACCAATTGGACGATTCAGACACGTACACATAGACATTGTCGAAATGCCTGAATTCAATGGCCAAAAATATTTGCTAACAATGGTAGATCGTTTTAGTCGCCAATTTGAAGTAGCGAATCTAAAAGATATGGCAGTGCAAGAAGTCTTGTTCGCGTTCCTACATAATTGGATATCACGTTATGGTGTTTCGGAAAGAGTCACTAGTGATCGCGGTAGTCAATATATGTCAGAGCTTTTCGTAAGATCTCTGAATATCATGGGGACAACTGTATTGCATATTAGCGCATACAATCCACGAGCGAATGGGATGGTAGGAAGGCTGCATCGAGAACTGAAAGCTGCGTTAAAGTGTGTTAGTGGAACTAGCTGGATACACGATATTCCCATAGTATAATTTGCCATGCGCAACAAATATAAGGCACAGATAGGTACTTCAATAGCAGAAATGGTATATGGAGAACCATTAAGGTTGACCGGAGATCTTCTAATAGAAACTCCAAGTAGTCTTGATTGGGCTTCCAGCTATGTAGATTGGTTAGTAGGATCACTTGTGTCGTTTATATAACTAATGAAAATAGGAAGAACTGCCTGGCACCATTTTACAAAGGACCATATAAGATCAAGAGGATGACTGACAAAAATGTCATCATAGAAGTAAATGGAATTGAGTATTACTTTGGATCGTTGCATTCCCCAGTTTATCTGGATTGACGATAGGACTGAATTACCAGATGAGTTGAATGACCATCGTTCCAAGGACGAATCTGATGTGTGCAATCCAATCACGCCGGCACATAATACAAAGCAGTTACTTTCACAAGACGCGTTGTCAAACACATTAACATCATATTCTACCGAGTTACAGAGTCACAACGTTCTGTAACCATTTGGCGAATTAGCAGTGCCAGTGACAACTGTACAGGGCGCGATGTCGACGTCAGGAGCGCCATTATGCACAACACATTCGGGAAGAGTAAGGCGTCAGCTGAAGAATAATGATTACGTCTATTATTTGCCGTCTTTTTTTAGGTGGTGTATGCAGAGGAAGGTATTTCCTCCGAAAAAATTAGTGACATTTATTGATAAATTTAAACGCACTTATGTTTTATGGTAAGATGTTGGAAAATTCAGCTTACCACAAGCAGGTTGAGGATAAAGGAAATATATTATATTAATGTCGATATCAAAGCTATTGTCAACCAAAATCTTTCTACCTACGGATGGATTTTCCGCACGGACTTGTTCTGTTTTAGCGTCGAAATCATCGATAATCACTAAGACGTCAAACGCCGCTCACGGCTACGAGTCTTAATTTAAAACCTTTAAAAAATCACCCCTTCATTAAAAGAATGACCAAAAGTTGGAGCGTACAGATCTACGACTCCGAGAACAAGATTGCCAACGAGGAACCTAGCCCAAGCCAAACGAGAGTATGTAGCTCCCCTTAGAAGCTGATACATAAAACATCAAACATTAATTACTGGCATCATAGAGAAGTGCGCCAAGACCCTGTGTGTTGAGTAAATATATGACGTAATGTCCGACTGCACCACTAATCCAATAAGCTAAAGGAATATAGCATACAGAGTGGTAAAATTATCCTATGTATATAAGCATCTCTGATACCAAATTACACTAAGAAATCGAATTCACTAATCGACATAGCAAATGCACTAAAACAATGAAAACTGCAGACTATTAGCAAAAATGTATTAGAAATTTATATTTACAACAGAATCGACATATAACACAATAGTTGCACCAACTAAGTTTGGCGATTAGCAGAATTTACTCTAAATTTAGTCATCGGTTTGCCAGAAACACCACATGTCCCGATACCTACACGGCCATTATCGGCATCAGGCGTTGCGAAAATACTTCTCTTCTGCTTACCAAACTTAACCTTCTTATTGAAACTAGTCCACTCAGTCTTTTGTGCCTCACAATATTTCTCGATTTCTTGGTCTCGTTCCAATAATTTAAGTTTCTTGCTCTTTTTTCGTTCGATGGCACGAGCCTTCTCATTTTTCCTAAAAGTAAACAAAATAAAATTTACCTTTGTTTTTTTATTGGCGCAGCCACATAAGAAACTGGTTTAAGGTTGGAAATCTAAAAGAATAAGAAATACCATAAGTAGATATATTCGTAGAAAATTAAATCAAAGGTAGACATTATTAAATTTTAAACTTTTTAAATGAAAAACAGTCCACCAGCATTGAGGATGGAAGCAGGTGATTCTTCATCGAAAACATGGAATTCTGGTGGGAAAATAAAAACATACCGCAATAGTAGGCTACCGCGTTTGCCGACTACGTCCGCTCAGATTTCAAACGCTGCTAGATTGCATATTTATCCAACAACCAAGTTTAACCAAGTCTTTAATAAACGTGTAGAAGAAAAATCAAAACTGAGTATAATCCAATGCTTGTATTTAAACTTTTCAAAATTAAAATATAAAAACAATCGGTCAGCTCTATAAACTGACCAAACGACATAAGTGATAGCTCAATATAGTATGTAATTAGCAAATAAAATTCAGAAGACAATGTGAACATTATTCCAACTAATCCCATGCTATATAACTTGTATTAAAAATTCCATAAATGAAAAAAATATTTTTTTAAAGTTTAAAACAATACCTCGCAAGTATCAGTTGTGTCATATTCCACAAAATTAATGACGCATTTGTCATCGCCGTAAAATTGCAGAATTTTGGCTCGATAATACCTTATATAAATATTAAATGCTTACAGTTTATCTCTTGAGCATAGAGCCATGCAATGGTCACCAACTTTCCATTCAATTTCTTGCTCATCAGGTGGCTTCCCAACTAATTCAACGGTCAGCTTAATCACTTCAATCAAATCATCTCTAAGTTTTAGCAATTCTTCATTTTCTTTATCAAGCTCAAGAGCAGCTTCAACTTGCTGTAACTGTAATCGATGGTTCATGAAATCTAGTTGGGTATCGTCCGCCATTTTAAGAACAGACTACTAATTTTACGAAACTCAAACAAAATCAGACAGATTCGAGATTAGATTTAGTATACTAAAACGATAATCTTAACAGACAACACATACAAGTAAAGAAACATAAATCAGACTAATAAAACTATATATGATAATGTTTAGTTTTAAATAAATAATAAAATGCGTTTTATTGGAAGCATGGATGAACGCTTAACTGGCGTTTTAAAATAATGCACTGGCTTTAGCTAAGCACACAAACAATTGTGTAACGTCCAGCTAAAATAAATTGCCGTGCGACATTAATAAAATACCAATAAGCCAAGCAAGAAAGTTACAGTGGATGGTCTTTAACAGAGATATGAACGCTTTTCAGAGGAAGAAATTTCATCCGACAAAAATTAATACTATCTTTGTTCAAGCCACTACTTACAAATTCTGGTGCAATGCAAACATAGTACTAAGCAACGACAGTTCTGTAAACAATAATAAATAGTTATTTGTTGCAAACAAATAACTAAGTTAAACTATGGAAGAACTGATTAGTTTTCAGTTCTGTGTTTTTGTATAATTAAACGAATATTGGTTGCGCGGGTGGTGATAACAATTATTATAATCAAGGTTGCGGTCTTGATATAAACACCTGACCCATTAATTACTTACATGTGTCAGTATAAACTAAGAATTGTAAA